>MIQA02023379.1:0-18041 GCA_001887855.2 Sclerospora graminicola
AGTGTAACAGGGCTGCTGTTACGCGGCTTACACTGTAAGATTGCAGTGAGGAAGCGTGCAATTTTGTGTAGGACCAAATGTAATTTGGTCCTCCTTAGTTTACCTTAGATAAACTTAGATAGAAACTAATAAGTATATTAATTAATATCACTTAAGTATATATATATGTTATTATATATACCTAAGGGTGCTTGAGTACTAGAAGGTAAGTTTAAGAGTGAATATATTTATGAATGGTTAAGAGCTAACGACAATAATAAAACCTAAACTAATCATACAAACATGTAGTATAAAACCGACCTAATGATATCTTTATCATTAGATTACTTGTTAGATTCGATAATATCAGAATCTGTTCTCAAAGTGGATTATAACAACTTATAATCCAATATTCACATTTCAGACATTAAGTCTGAAATTGAACTGTGATATTCCAACTCAAATATCACTTATGTAATGGCACCCCATTACAGTCTTTCTAGAGCATAAGTATGCGAAGAAAAGGGGGAGTCGGGATTCTCACTTTTCCTGAAGCGGTGGAGAACATCCGGGAGTGGAACAACGCTTTCTGGACACCAAGAGAAATGGGGGTTGAATACGGAAACTGGAAGATCCTAAATGTCTATGCACCATCGGATGTACCAACTAACCGAGCGATTTTTTTGTAGGGCTACAGAAATGGAAACTTAAGGGAGAGAAGAAGGTAATTATTGCGGGGGATTTTAACTGTGTAGAATCGCCGCTGCTGGACAGACGGAGCAACGCCGCTAAAGAGGCCAGCTGGAAGTCGGAGTGTGCAGAACTTTCTCGATTAGTGGAAACATGCGACCTAATGGACGCTTCAACAGCGCAGTATTCCGCTGGGATTTTGAAAACACGCAAGTGCCACCGGACTACACGTATTGGAGAGGAGAAAGAGCGAGTAGATAGACCGCTTTTACATCTCGGCAGCTCATTACGGTGGTCTCAAGAAGGTAGTAGTCTCACCCTGTTGGTCCGACGGATCATGAGCAAATCGAACTTCTACTTAACCAGCCAAGGTGCAACTATGGGGACACAGGTCGGCAAAAGAGAGTGAAATACCCCATTAAACGATGGGGCGGGCAGAATCTAAGGGATGAGATTAGTGAACAACAAGAGCAGAAAAGAAGCTTGGCCCCAGTTACAGCTGGAACGTGGGACACGTACATGCAGTCGTGGATCAAAGCGATATTAACGGTAAGAAAACGGGAGGCACAAAGACGGCGGAGAAAGGCGCGCGCTTTAAACCAAGGCCTCTACGGAACTTGCACAGATAGGAAGCAGATGGGGCTGATCCATCAGAACGAACTAATTCGGCTAACACGGTGGAGACGGGGGCTTAAATTAAGAAGATCAGTGGACGGAGTGCGCTGGTTGTTCCGCAGAACAGCAATCTGGGAACGTAATCAACGGGTTTCTACTATCACCGTGGATCAACAGCCAGGGGCACTACCAGAGATGAATATACCGGACAAATTTGCACTGGTGTGGAAGCAAATCCTGGGACGGAGCCATCGGGTGGTAGATACGGTAAGGTTGCGTTCTAACCTTAATGAATTTGTTCATTTTGACACGGTAGAGAAGGTAACGAAACAAGAAAATGCAATGCTGATGGCCCCCATCTCTGAGGAGGAGATCACCGGGGCAATCAAGAAGCTGGAACGCAGGAAAGCAGGGGGGCAAGATGGCCTTAATAACAACTTTTACAAGGACTTCCGGGTCGAACTCATGGAAGATCTACTGGCAGTTTACAACGACATCATGCAAGGGGGCACACCACCCAAATCTTTCAAAGAAGCTATTGTAATCCCTCTTCGGAAGAAAGGTGACTCTCCCGATGCGATGGATTATAGGCCAAACTCGCTTCTACAGACAAGTTACAAGATTCTGGCAAAAAGTTTGGCGATGCGGCTACAAAAGTTTCTTGGAAAGCTGATAGGAGATTTGCAACAAGGTTTTGTACGAGGAAGGCGTATGGACAGGTCGGTCGTGATTATGATGAACATTTTACAAGGGGCACGGACGGAAATGGAAGCATCGCCCGAGGACAGACCAGGCGTTCTATTACTAGACTTTGCCAAAGCGTATGACACTATTGACCGTGAGTTTCTGATGGAAGTTTTGGAAAGGTTCGGTTTTTCAAGTGGATTTATAACCCTAATGAGGGCGTTACACGAAGGCACAACAGCCAGATTTCTGGTCAATGGGATGTTATCGGAGGCGATTGAAGTTAAGTCGGGCATTAGACAAGGCTGCCCTCTGGCCCCTCTACTTTTTATATTAGCAGTGGAACCATTAGGTCTTGCGATGGCGCAACAGAAAGGACTTCAAGGGATAAAGATTGCAAGCAGAGAGGGTAGAGACTATGAGCACAGGTTCTCGGCCTTCGTGGATGATTCGACAATTTTTTTCAGACATAGATATCAAGCATCGTTGGCGTTAGAGATTGTAAACCAGTTTGGGACTTTGTCAGGTTTGAAAGTCCAACCTGCCAAATGTAAATTTATATTTTTGGAAAGTATACTGGTGTTCACGAAGTGGGAGAATATACCGGTTTTGCAACAAGGTGAAACAACCCATACCTTGGCTATCAGATAGGTATCGGAGACACCGGGGGAATCAGCTGGGAGGACAGGATCAGGGCGATTCAAAGAAAGTTACTCACGGCGGCACAGTGTGGTACATCAGTGCTAGAACGGTGACACTGTTTAATGCGATTGCAATTCCAGCAATTATGTTCACGGCGAAAATGTATGCTCCGCCACAAGGTGTACTCCAAAGATTAATACACATGCAGAAACGGTTTATTTGGAGACATCAACTAACGGAAGAACCAAGTCGACATAAGATGTCCCCCGCATTGTTGTACACACCACGAGCAGTCGGGGGCTTGGGGCTAATATCAATTCCCATCGCCATACACACACTACTTGTCAAAGAAGCGACATGTTGGCTACTAGAGCTCGTGGATAAATATTCGCAAGCTTGGAGGAATTGGGGCGGCTTATTTTATACTAACAATGGTCACAAGATGCTAACACCAGCAGATCGACGTGTTGCACCTCAGCAGCGGACAATGGAACAGCTGAGACAATTGATAGGCCCGGAGAAGCAGGACATTCTGGAGATTCACAGGTACGTTAATTACTGGCTGCCCATGATATTAACCGAATGTGAAATACAGGACCCATAGCCGAGCAAAGCTGTCAGCCGAGGACAAGTGGTCACATTGACAGTGGATGTAGACTCCTGCGAATGGCATAATCTCATGCCAAAGCATATACAAGCATTCTGGGGCACTTATGTGGGCAGATAACCCGTGGATCCGGGAGATTTCTGGATATGCAGTGCCCGGGATTAAGTACGACCGCATTCCAAGACACACAATACAGGAGCTACAGATACAAAGGATTAGCCAATCCAGGTTCCAGTGGATAGTTCAAGGAGATACGAAGGGGCATACGAGAGCTAAAACACTCAGATGGTTAGCGGTCATAGTTCTGTGTTCGCCCAGAGTGGGCATTGGAGAGATAATAGGGCAACCGCCTCCTATCTCGGTGCTAAATCACGATGGAATCCTCGCCAGAGTCACGTGGATAAAGGAGTCAACTCAGACAGTAAGAGGAAAATGCCCGGACACGGGACGAGAGTTTCGGTATAGACAACAACAAGATGGACTGTACTGGATAAACTGCGACTTACGGGAGGAACAAGAGGATCCAGACAACATCAGAAGAGTGGTCTACGAGGCACATCCACTTCTACATGCGGTGCCGTGGACGGTACAGGAGAATACAAAAAGCCAGGCAGTGAGTTATCGAGTGAGGCGATCTTTCAAGGCCCTGTACCAACATTATGTGGCGCAACCATTACGGCGTATCGTAAATAAGTGGACGACTAAATGTGCGTCAGACAGAGTTGCTTTCGACTGGTTGGAGCAATCACCAGAAGGACTTTGGAATCACCGACACATGCTGACGGACTATCAAGCCTGGACGATTTATCGAGCGGCTACAATGCAGTTAAACGTTTTTTATGACGGTTACGATTCGGCGCGGGGATGTGCAACTGACTCTGAGTGCACATCGCCGGGGAAAGGGGTATCACATATTATGTGGGGGTGCCGAAGAGTCCAGGATTTCTGGGCACGACTAATCAGTTACTGGTTTGGTGAAAGAATTGGATCATCTTACGTGGAGTCTTTTCAACGTCATTGTATGACAAGACACCCCCATTGCGAAGCATTTAATGAAGGAGCTAGAGAAACGATGCGGGGAACAAGCCGAGGAATGCGCGGAAAGTTTACATCGAGTCTGGTGGGGAATTTTCTCTGTAGGAATCACGGCGCTCTGGCAGATGCGAAACGACAGAGTACATAAAGGGATTCTACGGACATGTCGGGAGCAGACCGAAAAAATTTGGAGTATGGCGATTGAACAAGTGCATGCCACGGCGGAGTTTGAGACCAAGGGGCAACATACCCGGGTACGCGGCATCCAGTTAAAAATGTGTATAGAAGTGTTAACAAGCAGCAGAAGAAGGCAACATCATGATCAGCGTAGATTAAGATAGTTTCCGACAGCGGACTACTCAGCGAGATCAGACAGAAGTCTTCAGACTGTGCTAAGGCAATTCGTGACAGCTAATATTGAATAAGACAAATAGACTGTACTTTCAAAAAAAAAATACCGTGTCGTGTATCTGTGACCAAGTGTGACACCTACCCATCATCAAAGACCAATTTAACTGCTACCCGAAGTTTAGGTTTCAACTGAACGCCCAAACCCAGAACGAAGTGGACATTTTCCTCTATACCAAGGTCAGCCCTTATTAATTCCGAATACCAGAGCAACCCCTTACAGGTCAGCCGAGATCCCACCTTAATGTCGTCACAGCGGAATCGATAATGAATGAAAAAGTAGATGATAGTGGAGACATCTAGTCTGGAAGTGAACGGCCCAACGGAAGGAGATTCAGAAGCTGAAAACATGTCTGGGTTATCACCTATGGTGGTAACAGACCCCTTTCAGAATTCTAACTTAAGGTTCGTCGACGCCAGGTCAGCATAAACCGGCTGGCCAGAGAGGTGTGCAAGCGGTTGAACTGGCTCAGCCCATATTGTATAACGACGAGGAGAGATCCTTTAAAGACGAAATTGGAGACCAAATCACCTCCGAAGAGGGTCAGCAGTACGTTGATAATGATATCCAAACATATTTTGATAGAGTAGTCTATTTTTGTCGTCATACCACTTGTACCCTTTTGTCCATGTCGTGATGCAAACTTGTCGCCAATCTGCCAATTAACTACTTCCTCCGTCCCAAAATATAAGGCGCAGTATACAGTTAAGCATGTCCCAAAATATAGGGCAGAGTATCGGTACAGACTTGACTTGGTTATACCCACATGCTCCGATAAAGTGCGAACGTTGGTTCGTTGATGGAGGCAAAAGTACGATAGTCTTGATGAGATTCGCTGCTAATTCGTGGTCTACGGCCCTCTGGTCACGTCTACCACACTCCCCATCGTGTGTAGAGCCCGCTTGGATTTTCTCGCTCGCGCATTTCCAAAGGTGGAAGAGCAATCGGTCGGAACAGTCAAAATCAACGGATAAAGCAGGCACAAGTCCCCTTGAAAGGCGAAGTTTCGTGGCCGCCGCACACATACGACCAAGGACGGCTCTGCGCTTGTCTGTGCTTAAGTTTTTGCGCTTCTGAGGGTTATGAGCGGCGCTGCGTCATTTTTAAAATGTGGAGGGTTGGGAACCCCAACTTTTGTTCACCATATCCCATGGTCTAGAGCGTGAATCGGCTTGCTTCAAAACCCCGCCAATCAGCAATAAAAATGTTTCTATCCACCAATCAACAAACATGCAGTAATTTCTGTGAGCCTTAATCGAGGATTTTGAAAAATCACTGCCTTATATTTTGGGACGGAGGAAGTATTTGCTTCCGGAAAAGTTCAGCTCGAGACTACCGTCGTCATCCATTCCAGTACTATAAAGCTCAGTGCGCGATTTCTGCTGTCGCATGAGTTTGCTCCCTAGCCCTGTTCCATAGCAATACCAAGTGCTCCTCTTGTCGCTGACCATAGCTATTCGCTTCCGTTCTCCCTTGCCTTTGTTTGATCTTCAACACTTTCTTCACGTTCTTAACCTCCATGTCCTCCAAACCTGGAGAAACTCTCGTCGTTGCACCCGTTCCACGCGGGTCAACTAACTCTTAATCCTGAGACGCGCTACTTTTACTATCAAAGCCACGCCAATATCACTTAGGTTAGGCACGGTTCCTGCTTTCGTCGCCGCACCCATTTCCATCTTTCTGCGATCCTCTATAATCTTCATTACCTGAGCTTTTCAAGATCCTAGATGACCATCTGCCCGCGTACCATGCCCTTGTTCTCAGACCTCCTGCGTGTGTGTAGTCTCTTCGGTTGGGTAATTGCCTCTGACACTTGAACCTCATCTCTATTGCTGGATGTTATCCGACCATGGTTGGACTCTTGACGTCCTCTTTTTTTCCTTTTGTCATGGGTTCTTGAGTTGCAGCTAGTTTCAGGGTGTTGGCCGCCGCCGTTTTTTGTTGGCCGTATCCACTCGTAGTCACTAACTTTACTACATCTCTTATCTTTACCTTCATTCTGTTCATAGCGTTTCTCCCTTGCTAGTATTTTCAAACTGCAGAGTGACGCCTTCAATTATCCTGTCAGTCCCTTGCCTTGCTGGGACTGTATCCATATCTTTTTACTTAAATTTTGGTGGTCCCCCGGGATCCACCTCACCCCTTTGCATAGGAGGGTCCCCAGTCAGCACGAAAAGAAGGTTGTAGTATCGCAACATTTTAAAAGCATTGAGACACTGGACGAAGAACAAAATAAGTTGCTTCAAAAAGATTTGCAAGAAGGCCAAGAGCCAGATTCAGCTGCGGCAGCCAAAGCGAACGGAAAATCGAGCAAGTACCAGAAAAAGAAGCCCTGGCAACGAAAACGACGTGGCACAAGGATCCAAACAAAAGATAAAGAGCAAGCTTCCACCGGAAAACAAGAAATCAATGAAGAAAATAAGGTTCCAACTGAAGTAGGGGTCGTGAATTATATTGGAGAAGTTGATCCGAATAATTACACTTAAGCAATGAAGAGTGCCAATTAGGACAAGTGGATCAGCGCTATGAAAGAAGAAATCGCTGCGATGGAGAAAAACCAAGTGTGGAAGAAAGTTGAAAGCCCGAAGAATTGCATACCTTTATATACCAAGTGGATTCCAAGACTAAAATGGATGAAAATAGAGATATCGAAAGGTACAAGGCTAGACTGGTGGCGTGTGGAAATGAACAAAGGTTTGGAGTGGATTACATGCTAACTTTTGCTGCCTTGATCGAAATGGAAACGGTCAAACTGATTCTGTCGTTGGCTTGCTAGTTGAAAGTACCAGCTAAACATGGAAACATACCTAAGGCGTATGTAAAAGCTTTCGAAAAGGAACATGACATCTACTTGCATATTCCGGAAGGAATGAGGTTTGGCAAAGACTCTACCAATGACAACAAGAAACCGAATGATGGAATTTATGTTGTAAAGTTAAAAAAAAAACATTTACGGTCTAAAACAAACGGGGCGTCTGTGGAACCAACTTTTACATAGGGAACTCGTGGGAATGAAGTCATTACGGACATGCGTCTAAATGTGAAGAAGGTTGGGTGAGGGATTATTGATCGTAGGAGTCTACATGGAGGACCTCTTAGTAACTGGGACCCAAGAAACCCTCGCGGATCATTTTTTATCGATAAGAAAACGTTGCAGATAAAAACATCTCGGCAAAGTATCAAATGTTTTGGGCATGCGGGTACTTTTTGAGAAAACAAAGGATATACTATAGATTAACAAGTAATGATTGAAAGCATACTCCAAGAGTTCGACTTGAACGACGCGAATCCGATTAAGGTACCGATCAACCAAGCTCGAAGAACACACTCTACTTTTGACTTCCGGTAATATTACGATTAAAATCACTTGTCGGAAGCTTATTATGGATATCAAGATGTTCAAGACCAGGTATATCGTTTGCAGTGCACAAAGGCAACTTGAAGGACACACGCACCGAAGTTGGTGGATTGAAATCTAGCCAAAAGGATCACAAAGTACTAAAAGTCTGAAATTTCATATGTAATTACCTAGATCAGGCAAAAAACGGTTCAAATCTCAGCATACAGTGACTCGGATTACGCTGATTCAAACGACAATCGGAAATCAACAGCCGCTGGAGTGATATTGATGAAAACAGAATAATTTTGAACTGGATCTGTAGGAGACAAGGTGGAGTTTCCTTATCAACCACGGAAGTTGAATTTTATGCTGCTTCTGAAGTATGCTCGGTTTCTTTGAGCTCTTACAAGAAATTGAGTTAAAGGTTGAGCGTTCTATGAAGCTTCTGATGGACAATAAGCTGCAAATCAAGATGATGAATGGTATGGAAGGGAGATCAAAGATGAAACACGTTGATATACGGTTAAATTATACTTAACTGTTTCGAAGCTAAAAGATGGAGAAATTAGCACCAACTATATTCCTTTCGTTTTGTTTTCGACGTATTTAATTGGTTCGCCTCCGAACTTGTGATGTCCTCTTGCATCGCTTTCAATTGCTGCTGCAAATTGGCAGAGCGCCTGCGCTCGACAGGGAAATCGTTTCTAGTGTGATTATATTTTGACATCAAGATGGTTTTCAGTCCACTCGATGCGTAGTGAACCACGTTTTCTAAAACCGGTGGTTCACTCCCACCAACAGCTTCTGAAACGGCTACCAGGTAAAGATTCTAAGTTCGTTTGAGGTGTTTTCTTGTTGTAAATAATTTTATCGACTGTGCTGGAATAATGGTTGTGTTGAAAGCACTTAACATCTTCCATAGTATCCGACTCCGTCGTACCACTCTGCCAGCCAGGGGTGTACAGGTCTTCACTTTACTTGTTACAGTAGTCAACGACAGAAATAATCGGAATGTTCGATCCAGCTCGGTTGTAAAAAAGAAGGTGCCGTTTGCCTTATTTCGAGAGATGTGGTACTGTAGTGCTCTACGATACCACGCTGAGTTCTAGCAGGGTTCCGAGCGGAAACAAGCAGGTAACCTTGTGTATCGACTCCTTTGTATGTTGCACTTGCTTCGAACACAGCCAAAAATGACGATTCAGCAGCAATCGTCGTACGCCATGCTTTTCCGCAACGCGTTTTCTTATGTAAACCATATCTCAAAAACCCCGGATAACACTTTCAAAAGTGGTACTCCCTCCGTCCCAAAGTTATTGTCCGATTGTTGTTTAAACAGCGAGATTAAGATCAAAAATACTGTTTTTATGTTAATTTTTATATGAAAATGTAGAGATTTAAAAAGGCTTCATTTGCTGATTTTTTTTAGGGCTTACGCGTTCCGCTACCCGAAGTTGTGGTCCAAAAACTACCTCTAAATTTGGAAGTAATTTGACGGAGCACCGGCAGGTATATGGATTTCGCACCTGCCTCTGCCGATCAAGGAGCTGGTGATGGTGGTAACCAGCTTTGCATTGATACAAATTCTTTTGTTGTAGGACAATTTTTCGATAAATGCGAAGTGGTTGAAGATGAGGTACCCCATGGTGCTATTATTCCTAAGATTAAGAAGAATTTGACTGAAGGGCAATGGCGGGCGGTATACGAATAGCTGTTAACAAGCTCTGTCGATGGGAGACTGCGGGTTGGTGTTGTAAAAGCCGCTTCGGAAGTATTTGGTGCTAGCACGCGTACAATCAATCGGGTATGGCTCGCGGTAGAGAATAGCTGGCAAATGGTAATGTATTCGCTATTGTTGTTTGTTGATAGACTATCTTGATAAGAGCTAAAATCAATAGCCAATGTGTCCTCACAGTCGTCACTCCATAACATGCATTGCTCCTCCTTAAATAAACTAATAAAAATAAGACAATAAAAATGGGACGCTAAAAAAATGTGAATCGGACAATAACTTTGGGACGGAGGGAGTAGATGATAGTGTTATTTGGTTTTTTGAGATATAATAGTTCCGATTTTAGTTTTAGGGCTGCATTAATAATAGGGTTTTTTGCATAATGTGATACAAATTGAAAATATTCGCAAGATGTGATACAAAGGTGTTTAAAACAGCGAATATCTGTAAAATACTTGAGCACCGGTAAATTACACTTGAGCACCGGTAAATTACACTTGAGCACGTGCGTCCCCACACTTTCATTTTCTTACGCAGCAAGGAAGTGATGGACGAGCTGAAGACACAAAGATGGGCGACGGGGAAGGAAGCTGTTCAAGCGATGAAAGATGTTGCACTGGCACAAGGAAAATGCGCCGTCGTGTCCTCAAGAGGTGGCACTTTTCGCCATGTGCACTGTGACAGTGCAGACACAGGATGCGAATGGTACATTCGTTTGGCACGTTTCCGTAATGGAAACGGCCCAGGCGATTGGCATGTGACCGGTGGGAATTTAGAACACCAGAACTGTGTCAGTGTTGCAAAACCTTCAAGAGCCCAGATAGTGTCCAGTTCTGTCATCCGTGGTGCGCTCGCTGCAGATCCGTCCACCCCGGCAAAGGCACTGGTGACCCAGTTGCGTCACCAAGCCAAGATGGCCGCCTCCCGGCATGTGATGTACCGTGCCAAGGACACGTTGACAGCAGAATTTTTTGCTGAAGATCCTACGACAATTGGTTTCTTGCCCAGTTTCTTGTCCGAGTTCCAGCGTCTAAATCCAGGTGTACGGACGGATCTGCAGTGCGACGCCAAAGGTCGTTTCCATCGTGCGATTGTTGTTCTCAACCCGTTGTGGTTCTCAAATGGCCAGGGGCTCTACGGTGTCGACGCCGCCCACATGAAGCATCGCAAGTACAACGGGATTCAAATCGTACTGGTCGGTCGCGATGGAAACTTTGCCAACAAGATTGCCGCTGTTGCACTTGCCCCTGTTGAAGACCATGATAACTACTCGTGGTTTTTTAGCCATGTTATGGCTCACGGCTTTTCGCTGACTACCAGTCCAGTTTTCAGTGATCGCAATCTGGGCCTGGTCTCTGTCGCCGAAGAGCTCAACATCTTCAATATGTTCTGCGTTCGCCATATAATAGGTACGAGCTCAGCTGTACTCACTCCATTGCAGTACTGACGCTTTTTGGCAATATAGGGAACATGAGGAGTGACAAAACGGTTCGGCTGTCAGTAACCCAAGAGAAATTTGTGTGGGAAGCAAATGCTGCGACATCGCGCGTGGACTTTGATGTTGCAATGGCCAAGTTGGGTGCTGTAAACGCGGCAGCTGTGGTATATTTGAACGCCATTCCCGTTTCAAAGTGGGCACTCCACCCTCACTACGACACGACACCAATGTACGGGTGGCGCACAACAAATTTCGTGGAAAGTGAGCAAGCGAAGAGCCTCCGCTTAAAGCCGCGCTACATGCAACCATATGAGTTCTTCAAGTCATACATGAAAATTGTAATGAGCGAGTGCTACAACCGTGTCAAAATCGGCAGGAAGTGGTCGGAAGCGGCCCGTGTCATTACCCCCCGGGCGGAACGGAAGCTCCAGGGTCAATTGATGGATGCAGCGGAATATGGGGTGACTTTTAGCTCTGACAACGTTGCATTTGTCGCTCGAGTCACCAACCAGCTCAAGCACCGCCGCGTTGACACCAAGACAGCGAATTGTTTTTGTTCAACATGGAAACAGCACCGAATTCCGTGCCGCCATTTGATTGCGACGTTGCTGGCAAGAAATATGGCTGATACGGCTTACGAATTGATGGGCGACTGCTACACAGTAGCTTCGTACCAAGCGAGCACTGGGACGATCGAAGTCCCGGAAGACCATCTCCTGGAGCGTGACTTGAGCATCCAACCTGCGGCTTATGTGCGCCAAGCTGGACGACCAAAGAAGAGACGCATCCGGTCCCAGGGTGAAGTTGGCGGGAAAGCCAGGAAGCCGTACATGTGCACGCGCTGTGGCACAACAGGACACAACAAGGCCACTTGTCGCTTTGCGGCATCTTAGAACTTACACTAAATAGGCACTAGAACGATCAAAACAATACTTAAACGGTCAAAAAAAGCACTTGAATGGTCAAAAGAATTCTTTCTTGTGTATGTGAGACGATATCCCTCTGTATGCCTGGGGCCGCACCAAGGCCGAATCAATGCTGATGGGTGGAATCGAACCACCGACCTCTCGTGTATTAAACGAGCGCTCGACCACTGAGCTGCACCAGCGTGCGTATATGTACTGATCTAACATGATATCTGTGCGCTCGTCATTGGTGGTACAGTGTGCCGTGTGCCCAGTACATTGTACCAACAAGACCGTCAGGCAGCAAGTGTAATTTACCGGTGCTCAAGTATTTTACAGATATTCGCTGTTTTAAACACCTTTGTATCACATCTTGCGAATATTTTCAATTTGTATCACATTATGCAAAAAACCCTTAATAATATGCCGTAACCAATACGTGTAATGTATACTGTACTGTAGTATGTAACCGTGTATACAGAAAAGCTGTAAATTATCCGACGGCGTATCGAACGCTGCACGGACAAGGTTGTGGCTTATTTGAATTTATGCAGTGTACGCAGCAGCCTTGTGCCGATTCAAATTACCCCAACTCGTGGTTTCCTTGGCGTGTTTACTTAATGAATTATGTTTGTGTCTGGATCGCACAGTCACGGGCAAATACCGAAGCACTAGGATATGTAATGAAATGCGCCAGAACCGCAGCGCGTTTTTCAGGTACAGAAATCTATTAACAGTCTTCTATCGGATGATTTTACATTCGGTTGGAATAACGATCGTGCTACTTGGGTGATAAAACCGGCTTAACATAAAACTTGACGCGTTTGGATCTACCAAAACTTGATCTTGTAAAAGTACAGCGTGCTGGAACTACCAAGGATACAACTTGTTGGAACCGCAACTCGCACTGATCGTACTCCGTTGTGTGATATTCTGGCTGCAATCGTAGTGTGACAAGGCGCACGCTCTTCCTATCGTTCTGAAAACGCAGTTGAGGATACGATACGCATTGCTAGGGTGTTATTTTCGCTGATAACGACGGTGTAAGTGGATTTTGCGAGCAGTGTTTTCAATATTTTCTTACTGGATCAGTTTTTTTAGAATCGCTTTCTTCACGTATACCGCTTTGTCAAGGTCTACGTTCTTTAATGGAAAAACTGGTGTCAGCACAACAACTTGATAATGAACAGTGCGTTGCCCGAACAGATATTGACTACGAAAGGACTGATGTACGAATCTACTTTAAATACAGGCGGGACATATGATCTCCGCCTCACGTTTTCATTCACGACAGATTTGGCAGATGTACATGCCTGCGTTAAGCGACTATCAGAACGCGCTCTGGTTCCGTCAACCCGTATAGCCTTGCAGCCATGTACCCATTTATCCGACTTGTCGTCAACGCTCTATGATACTACGTACACCACGCCAAGAAGTCACGATAACTATTCGAGCGAGTAGTTCCAGTTGGTGGGAAGGGGAATCGTCGTCGCCGTTCATGCAGCCAGTCCTGGACAATGACATGTCCATTGTCGGCACGTAAGTGAGAACCTGTTCGATTGGCTGGAATCTGGTGAATAAATGAGACCAATAGGACACCGATTGGGTGGAAACCGGGGGAGGATCGACCCCCTCCCTGACTCTAAGATGGTGCAACTGGTTGTGCGGCACAACTTGTGGCCGGGACGGGACAATCATGTCGCTGTGCCCGATACCGCCACCGATGAGTCAGCACATTGATTTCTGTCTCGTTTTTTGCACATGATCTTGGTCTCCAACTTGTAGACTTTATCATCACAAAGAGATGTCGCCTCTCCTGATGGAACGTTTTGGTCTCGAGGTTTTTACAGTTGAAAAACCTCATGGACATTACGTTCGGAACCGACGCGAGTCCATCAGTGTCATTTAAAAGGAAGAGTTGAAGTGAAGAGGTGAGCAATAGCAATTCATGAATGGGAAATGAAGTCTACCTCGATTGATTCGTTGAGATCAAAGAATTTGCGTCGCTACTGGAGTTGATGCGGGCTGGAGAAGCGACTGACAACTGTTTCTTTGTCTTGTGACGTTGGGTTGCTATCTAGAGTAAGGGATGGAAACGACTAACAATCAGCGCGCGTGCCACAACTGCGGTCAAACTGGCCACATCCGCCGTGACTGCTCCGAGCCTCCGTCGCAGGAGGGCGGTTTTGGCAGCTTCAATGGCGGCTCTACCTGTTTCGGCTGCGGCAAGTTTGGCCACTTGAGGCGCAACTGCCCCACTAGCGCCGGTGGCCGCGCGTGCCACAACTGTGGCCAGGTGGGCCACATTCGTCGCGACTGCAGCGAGGACACGCAGCCGCCGAAGTGCCACAACTGCGGTGAGTCCGGCCACTTGCGTCGCGACTGCCAGCAAGAAGTGCGCGAATCGCGTAAGTGCCACCATTGTGGCCAAAGTGGTCATCTACGTCGCGATTGCCCCGACGACAGCGGTCCGAGCGAGGACAAGTGCTATCAGTGTGGTGAGGTTGGCCACTGGGCCCGAAATTGCACTGGTATTAAGGCGTAAGCACGACGTTACGGTAAAAGTTCTAACTGCGAGAAAGGAGAAAGGGAGCGAGAGAGTATAGATGTGTAATGATGCGCGGACAGCCGACTTTGTACTACTTGTAGTATATTCCCAATGACATCTTCAGTCTTTCGTGGTGGCGATACGTAGTGAATGTACGAGAGAGAAGGAGCTGCTGGGCGCGGTTTAACGTTGTAACTTTATCTGTTGGAGTTATTATTACGAGCCGCGGTAGTGCTTAAATTTCTTATTAAATATAGTAACTCGTGGAATTATTCGCAAAACGACCTTGAATGTGCAAGCACGGCTATTGCGATCATTTAAACCTGCTTGCGCTTTGCGCACACGGGCTGTGTACAGATTTTAATGCGGCAAATACAATGCAAGAACGACAAAGAATAAGAAGTATATAACCAATACATTTTAACGCCATGGGCGTGGCTGCTATGCCTTCCCTGCTCTTCCTGCAATTTTCTTCAAATGTTTATTACCCTCATATCAGTTGCGTACACTTCCAGCATGAGGAACTTGTAACCTTCTGAAACCTCGTCACTTCGCATCAAACTGCAAACCTTCTACCCAAGTTTTTGAGTTGAAATGCGCATTTTTGGCCAGTTTTGGTCCCTCTCGTCACATTCGATCCCAGTTTGTTAACAGATCTAGTGCTCTGCATATTACAACGATGAGTAATTTATAGAGAGAGCAGCTAGAGGGCATCGCGAGGGGTCAGTCATACTGCATATTGGTTGCGAGACTGCCACTTGTTGACGGAAAAGCCTATCCCATTAGCGAGAAGGCGACCGAGATTAACGGAGCAGGCAGCCATTGGTAGAGGCATTTTTGACAAATGAGGGCGCAGGAAGTGTCTCAATCCGAGCCCTAGTAATGCATAAAATGTCACCGAACTTAAGAAGTACTTACTGTACCAACCTGTCCAGGGCAAAAATGAACATCCCCGCGAAAAGAACGCTGCAACAAACCAGAGACCCTCCGCCATTTAAAAAACATCGCAGCAGAAGCGAGTGGTAGCCGCGCGATCAGTTTCACCGATCCCGCCCGCGCATATCAGACGACCTGTTCAAGCGACGTCGAGGACGCTCACAAGGAGCTCCACCAAAGAGCCGTTGCAAGAATCAATCGGGCGTGCCCAAATTTGGTCGAAGAAATTTATTTACGACTTCAAAAAGAACCAGTGAGTCGACAAAAGTATAGCCTACTTGCACGATAAAAACGTCACCAACCTATGCAAGGTAGTTGTGACGTTTGACATGTTTCTCCTTGTCAATTTCTTGGTGAGCTACATCGGCTTCGTTTCCTTTTGTTTGATTCGGTTTCTTTGAACCGATCGTTAATAAGATCCAGCGTCACAACGGTGTTTAGCGAGCCAAAACCGCAGACTCGATGAAATTCTCAAAGGTTGCTTGAACAGGTACATGAGGTGTTGAGTAATTTCTTCAGCGGCAGGCAACAAAATGCAAAATACGATTCGCTTCTTCGAAACTAAGGTCTGTAACGTCGTTTGGTCCTAAATTGAATCCTTCCCCGAGGTGATTGCAAGCTTTAATACAAGCTCGAGTACATGTGCTGCTTTGTCGAGAGGCAAACCGCAATCGAAATAAAAACTACATTTACCAAGGTGCACCGCCAAATTTCACTTCTTATTTTGGTCAATAAGTACATTTCGTATCTCGTTCCTAGAACTAGCTTCATTTTTGACTGCAGCCACCTTCAATCTACGATCTACGTCGTACTTGAATATCAAGCGCCGACGCACCCAAAACGCACGGAAAGTCTGTTAGCGAGAACGGGTCCAGCATTAAAGCGCCGTCCAACAAAAGTTGCTGTATACACAAAAAATTCAACCTTGTCGTCAATACGATATATATCTTCACCACAGTAGCTCACTCTCTCCCACCGTATTATCATGCTACCGAGCCTCATTTATTCATCCTCAAGGAAGGCCTTCAACACGGCAACAGTATGCCCTTTTTTAAACTAAATATTCAATGCAGAGTGACATCATGTTAGGGTAACTGCTAGCAGTAGAAACCAAATGCAATTTTGTCAAACGCACCTGGTTCGTGGCTCGTACCGGTGAATCATCTGGAAGCAAAAACGTAATCTACGCCAGCACACTTTCGTTATTTTTTTGAGCTCTGAAAGTCGCAGAACGAACATTCCAGTCACCTGAATCGGTTCTTCTTGCACTGCCATTACGCAGTCAGATTTGCTCTCGTCACCTCTCTCCTTTGCTGCATCTTTTCTCGCTGCACCCTCCAGACGCAAGGTCAGCGCGGGTTGCTGCATTTTCCGTTTGTCTGCGCCCCTTCAAAACAGATGGGTACATTGCACTTTGCTCCGAGAGTGATGGTAATTCTGTGTGGTCCACTCTGTCCGCGCCAAATTGACTTGCACTTGCAAACATGCAAAATAGAAATGAATTCCGCAACGTGTTCACCAAGCTGCTGGTGTTTAGGACTTCGACACGGCAATGCAGATTCTAATGTTTCAGGACGAAAAAGTGGCCCGTCTTTCACTTGAAGATCCAGAGCAGACGAAAAGCCAGCAAGAAAAACGCGCTAAGGGCCGAAGATGTGACCCACGCAGTCGCAGCAGGAAACGTCGACGCCCGAAGTCGCCTCAAGCAGCGCGATCGGAGCCGCCAAGTTTCCCTTTTAAATACAATGCCCAATCAAATGAGCTGCCGATTCGACGAACAAATACAATGAGTGACGGAGAGGTACCTACGGGGGTCGTGAGGGCACAAGGCAACTCCAATACCGACGCTATAGACGTCGCTTTCTCTACTGATATAAATCTAATATGTTATACTGATTTAGTGGAAGAAAATGATGCTAGGATACAGCAGAGTATTGCTCCGACAAGGTCAGACACATGCAATGACAGGTTACCCAATACCATGTTTCAAATTCAGGAAAATTCTAGGTCCATCTGCAGATCATTAAGTTCAGAAACAAGCGTTGCATCCATGGTACCGAGTTTGTCCAGTACAGGGTCTGGAAAGGCTGTGCCAGTGTCCAAGGCGCGGTTGCGCGTATATGAGGACAAGCTGCTGAATGACGAGCAGGCAGTTTCCGACGGAACAGCTGTGAGTACAACAACAAGCAGTGCATACATGGTACCGAGTTTGTTCAGTACAGGGTCTGGAAAGGCTGTGCCAGTGTCCAAGGCGCGGTTGCGCGTATATGAGGACAAGCGGCTGAACGACGAGCAGGCAGTTTCCGACGGAACAGCTGTGAGTACAACAACAAGCAGTGCATACATGGTACCGAGTTTGTTCAGTACAGGGTCTGGAAAGGCTGTGCCGGTGTCCAAGGCGCGATTGCGCGTATATGAGAAGCTGCTGAACGACGAGCAGGCAGTTTCCGACGGAACAGCTGTGAGTACAACAACAAGCAGTGC
>MIQA02023380.1:0-15113 GCA_001887855.2 Sclerospora graminicola
TTTGTTGAAGATCAGGATGGGTCGAGGATCTTTTGAAGAGTCGGGTCGTGATCAGGGCAGAAAAGGTACAGATCAGCTTGAAGTGCAGCCAGGATGGGCAAGAGGGTGTTACGCAACCGTGCGACGAAGTAAATAGGTTCGAAGTAAAGGTCAGGCATGAGTTGATGTATGGTACACAGGTAAAGGACATTGCATATATAATAACAGGTTTAGATTTTCCCCCTAAAGCAAAGAGTCGCTCCGCCACGTGTGCGGTCATTGGGAGCACAGGGTTGATTAGTCCCCTCTTGCTCAGCTATTTAAGACGCGCTTAGACGCATTTTGGCTTACCGGAAGGCCCCGACGGGTTTGTTTAGGTGATCGAACCTCACCCTCAACGCACACGTGTTTGGAACACGTCAATAATATTGGAAAATGTTTTGTGGAGATAACGTTTGTGGATTACTGTGGAAGATCGTGGATTGATCGCATTTTCTTGGTTTCGTTATATCTCTCTCTCATTGGCTTGCCTGATCAGACGAACTTTCCTGATCAGTGCCTGATACTGATTAAGTATCGACCCCAACCCGTTCTCCGGTGAAGATTTCCACCCGAGGACACCCCCCGTCTCGAGAAGGTCATCCCCTCCGACCTGATCAAGATCATCGTTTTCGTCACCGAGTCCACCTAAGTGAGTCTAACCACCCCCGATCAACGGGTACACAAGGTGAGATGAAGTTAAACATAGATCCTGATGAGAGGATCAGATCAGTCACCACAATGGTGATTCATCTGATTCCGATGCTGATCAGGATCGACGTAGTACCCCCTCCGATAGTTGGTCGTCCGGGCCAGTGGGTATCTGGATTCGGCCCAAGGCTTCGGTCATGGATTTGGAAATCGGCTCCACCACACGAGCATGTGTCAAGTGGAAATATGGTGGCAGACCTGCTGACTAAAACATTGTATGCACCAAGAATTCAAGAATTATGCAGACAAATTGGGTTGAAGTAATGGTCTACTACGAATATGGCGACATTGTGCTACTGATGGGCATACGCTTTCTATACTTCCGTTGATGTGGTTTGCACACGAAGCTCCGGTACTCTCGGAAGAAGTGTTGGAATTTTGGCTGTTGTGAAAACTGACGTTTAAATTCCTGCTAACGAGATTATCGTGGTTTCTTTGCATATTGTGAATTTTAGATTAAGTAGTATTTTAGCCGAAACTACACTTAATTTTTAAATAATATGTACTTTCATTTTTGTCGAGTAAACAAGACATCGGACATTTACCTCTTAAACACTTCCGCGTACCACTAACAGGCCAGGCAATTAAGTGGAGAGGACACGCATATCAGACAAACACACCCTGTACTAACCGACAGGGCGGCACTACGTAACAAAAAGTGGCATAAAACGCACTATTAACTTACGTGGCGCTACGACGACTACGTGCTATCTACACTTTCCTACATTCTCACGATTGAAGGTCGTAAATAGGCACTGATAGGCTAGTTTTGCCTACCTACAAAGTACACCGTGAGAACCACTACTGTAAAACCTGTTTGATAACCCCATCCCTCGATTTGACCCCCCCCCTAAACAGAACCCCAGGTGCACCTTGGGTTAATGACCCTAATTTTATTTTTTTCTCAAATAGAACCTCCCCTCCCCCCGAATATAGTAGTAAAAGGTAGTCTATTTAGTCTTATATACTATTAGCTACTATAAATGTTCGCATTTCTGCTCGTATGTTCTCACATCTGTTCGTCGTCCGCTTGTGATCTAAAACAAGTGCGGTCTGGCGCTCCATGAGATTACCATCAATTTCCAACAGACATTCCAAGCATATCTGCAACTGCATTCCTTGTATTCTCAATCCAGCTCTGGATTTCTCATATTCTGCAACCGCCCTGATCTGCTCCATAGTATTCTTCCAAACAAACTCTGTAAATTGGTACTTATTCCATTTTTCCTGTTGAAACACCACTAAGTTCCGGATTCTCCATATCCATGTTGTTCCAATTGAGCAAATTGCCCACCACAAACGCTCCACTTGTGTCATGCACTCCTGGGCTTGTCTGTCACATCTTGCCGTGAGTCTTTTCTCAAATTTCCTTGAAATAGGTGGTGCCTGTCTTTGAGCCACCTCTGTCTTGAAATGTTGTACTGTGTCGAGCGGTACCGCCCAACCATGCCAATAACTTATAAGCCGGGCCCAAAAAGATTGGGCCCGCTTACACCCCCACACAATATGTGTGACCCCTTTCCCCTCTGCCCGGCACTCTGTATCGAGGCGGCAGGCGTTATCGACTTCGTACCCAGGATAAAACACATTTAGCTGGTGCGGGGCAACTCGGTACACGACCCACGTCAGGTAGTCCGTCAACATATTACCATGCTTCCAGAGTTCCTTAATTGATTGTTCTTGAGCCTCGTATCCCCAGTCTTCATATGCGTTCTTCGTCTCCCATGTCTCCAGAACTCCATGCAATGAGTGTGCAATGAACTTAAAATATACTCCACGAAACGAGCGACGAAAGTGATATTGCGTGATTATCCTGTTTGTGTCCCCGTTCACTTTCCATGGGTAACAATTCACTAGTGGATTTGCATTGAAACTTATTACTTCCGTATCTTGTTCCACATCGTCCTGTCTGCGCTTTTTCCCTTGCTCCTGCTTGATTTTCCACGTGAAGCCGTCTTGTGTTTGTTCATAGGTCCATTCCTCTCCCGTTACGACGTCTCGACCTCGTATCCATCCCTTCTTTTCAGCAGTCCAGCACACTTGTCTTAACTTGGGCGGGCATGCGATTAATCGTAAAGGCGGAACTTGGCCAATATGTTGCCCTATACCCATCTTTGGCGAGCATATTATCAGCGTCGCTAGCCACCGTAACACCTTCACCTTGGTATGTCCCTTGTCATCATTCATCCGTGCCTTCCACTTGTAGGTATTCAACCCGATCCGCCATATTCTGTGTTGCCGAATGGAGGATCTCTCGATGTGGTCATACTTCCGGGCTGATACCTTCAATCCCGAAATGTAAAACTGAATATATGTCGTAGAGTATCCCAAACGTTTCATACCTAATACAATAATACCTGAGATAGTCCACAAAACAAACAAGTCTCCGAAAATTTATTCCCAGGTACTTAAGGCCCTTGTTCAAGTGCCGGAATGGCGTTCTGTACTGTAAAATAGTGACACATGATTGGACAAATTTTTTTGGTGTTCCGAGATCGTGGTATTCCGGAACACCTTGTTCTGAAAAGAGCACATTTGTACCGAAATCGTATATGAAGTAATATACATAATAGAGATAGCAGTATAATAGTAAATTGTGCGTATGCTGCGAGTCCTCGCCTGAAGCATTCGGCACGACCCAAGGGAAATCGATAATTACACGATGCACAGCCCTTAGACATCAATCATGTAGTACAGCGCGCATGCTCATATAATGTGTGGTGCAGGTGGGTATGTACATGGACAGTGTCCGGAACATCGTTTCTGAACGATCAGAATTACATAACCCGAAACCTTGTTTCGGTACAGTACAGTGTGTCAGCACTTGAACAAGGGACTTTTGCCATAAGTGGGGGCTATTCTGATAAATATTCCAAACAAGGAACCAACTTTCCAAAAGTGGGGGCTTAAGAAAATGTTTCCACCGTTGAGACAAAAGTGGGGGCAAACCTTTGACATAGATAAGTTTAGGTAATGAGCCCGTCTAAATTCGAATTTGATTGGTCAAAAATCGGTTGTTACGTACATTAAGTCAACTGCTCAGCATTGAAAAGGATAGGAGACGGCATCT
Source organism: Sclerospora graminicola (assembly GCA_001887855.2). NCBI lineage: Eukaryota > Oomycota > Peronosporomycetes > Peronosporales > Peronosporaceae > Sclerospora > Sclerospora graminicola. The sequence goes on from MIQA02023380.1 coordinate 3,800, forward strand.
AGTACTGTTTAGCATTTGATCTGGTGGGGTTATGAGCTGTGTCATTTCTCAACCGCGCTCATGGCTTATCGCTAAGGAAGTGATAGGGTGCAATCATTCACACGAAAATAAACTCCATCATGTGCGCGTCACTCCAAAAACAACGATAACGTGTAACTCCATTCAATCAATGAAATTTCTGCTTCCACTATAGGCAACACTAATATTTCTTATATGAATTTCTGATGCTCATCTCCATCTACCAAGTCTCCTTCAGGATTTCCTTCTTCTGCTGTTATCAATGGCATTTTCCCCATGAACGATACCAATTTAAGTGGCGTTAAGCGTACTTTTGAGTGCATGACAGCAGACAAATCGTCGTCTAGAGCTGCCGTGGCATCAGCGATGTGTGCCATGCGTGCCCAGCCACACCATCAGTCCGGTGCTCTTAAACTTTCAGTTAAAATGGACCAGTAAAAAAAAAGATACCCATGGGACCAAAAAGACCAAAGTATCTCGTGAAAGAAAAATGCAGCGTCTAGACGATGTCGAAAGAAACAAAACTTAGAATTGCTTTTTCTTCGTACGCATGTGCTGGAATCGCAAGCGGCATTGAAAAATCAAGTCAATTACTTTCAAGGGCAACTATCCCAGCAACAACGAGTGTCTCGCTTGTCCCATTCTGTGGACGACAGTATCCGAAAGGTCGAAGAAATGAGCTCCGGAGCAAAATCCAGTCCAAGTGCGACACCCACGACCCCTCTCGTGTCATTCAACTCGGATCTGCTTCCACCTCGGACAGAAGAACGAAGTGGAGAAGATACTGATGGAACACTAAGTAATGACACTATGAATCGTATTGAGACGGATGATGCAAACAGTGTGCATATTATTGACCCATCAACAGGTACTCACTTAGTGACGAGCGTAAAATGGAGTTGCTGCATATTTCATCGTTTGTATGCATCCAAAAAATACCACCAAATTCTTTAATATGAGGACGCTCAGCCTCTGCGCGATGTTCTGTCTACCTTGGAAAATGCGGCATTGTTCGAATTTACTGCTTCCATAAACGCTGACGTAATGTAATGTCCAATTGGAAATAGCGGTGTGACGGGAAAATCATCTCCATCGGTGAATCAGGCCCTTTCTTTAGATATAAAGAATATCGAGGATTCCTAGGTAAAACTCAATGAATGATAGGATTTGACGCGCCTTCGTATTGAAGTAGTCACCATATAAGTCGAAATTGACTTTTGCAGCTCTAAAATTATCTGTGAGCCGCTTCCGCTCTTAAAATTCGGAGGGAGTGCTCGAAATTTCCCCCTCCCAAATACAGAAGTTAGCGTAAATTGCAAGCTCTTGTAAGGATACCTCAATTGCTGGCAGGCCGATTGGTAGCATTTCATCAATCGAGCGTACTTAAAAGCCGCCAAATGACGTGGAAACAACCATTGCAGAAAGAGCTGCTGCTTAGCGGCAGAAATTGGGTTAATCGACGTCTGGCAGTGGGAATTCTCTTTCAATTTTGACAGCAATTTATCAATTACATCACCGCGACCACCCATCTCCATCTCCCAACGGCACTGTTCACCAGGTTTCACAAGTGACGGATTCACGATTCGATTCCGGGCATCCTGAGCATATTCATAATTTCTAAACGTACGAACCATTTTTGTCTGAACAGTCATCGGTTTTTGACTCGACTTTCCTCTTCATAGCGAGAACTTTCTTTATTTTATGATGTTATACATCAACTTCTTAGACTCATGATGCACCATGATCATCCGTGCCCCCTTTGCGTAAATCATCACAAAAACAAATCCTTCAACGAAATAAAATCAAGACCAGAACAGGCATTTCGACAAAATAAAGATGACTGGCACGTGATAAAGCGTAACCCATAACCATCTCGTAACGGATTCCCCCCAAACAGCTCCATCGTCACAGAAATATGCTCGAAGATTTCCAAGCTTGAGTAATGAACCGAGCTGCGACCAATCAGCTGAACTTGTTAATTAATCATGTGCCACAAAAAAAATGATCACGTCAGGTTCACGAAGCCTAGCGTTTCATGAAACTTCATTTCAAACTCATATGTCGCCTGCTTCATGGTAAACGCGCTGTTTCAAATTCCTCTGGCGGCGTAATACCGGCGGTTGGCTCGGCAGCAGTGTATTCCTCCAGCATCAATTTGTATTGCTTAATCAATACAGCATACATATAAACTATGCCCGAGGTTAACGAGCTGGTCGATGACGGCTTTAAAATCATCTGCATGCGCGACGTGTCTGATCCGTCACTACCACAGATTTTCGGTCGTCGATCTTTTGGTAGCTTTAACAAAGGCGTTGAGGACGAATATAAGAAGGCGTCTAGAGCGCTACGCTTTGCGGCGTCTTTACAAACTCCTGAGAGCGCCCATTGTCACGACTCAAGGATACAGCTATTTTCATACCATCTAACTCCATCTTATCCATCTTAGCTACAGCCTCGGCGCAATTCTCAGCTCGAGCAAATTGCACGAAACCACACATCAACTACGCCGCGTTTTCTTGTCCCGATGAACCAGCACGCGCGCCAGTTTACCAAATGGTGCGAACAGCAGTGTCACATCGTGTATCCTAGTTTGCGGGAGTTGCTAAGGAGCAGGCAAACCGGAGCAGGCGTACATAGATATGACATGCATGGAAAGGCTGTGAAGCAGAAAAAGGGGAGAGTGCCACTAGTAGCCACAAGTAGGAAGTAAAGAATAACCCGCTCCTGCCTGATAGTTTTCCAAAGGAGCGACTAATGAAGGCAATGCGTAGATTAGTGGTCACTCGGACACATCTACGCGTGCTGGAGCGAATAGACCCTTGCGCTACGCCATCTCGGCTCTCAAGAGCTTAGTTCAGCAGGAACAGGACTATTGGACGCGATATGACCGTGCTAGTCGAGAAGATCGACATCGCGTGACAACAAAACAGGTAGCAGAAGCCAAAGCCGAGACGATGCAGCAGCGTGAGCAGAATCAAGTGTTAAAGAGAGAGATGAAGGCGTTACAGAGCCGCGTCGAGACAACGGTGGCCATGAGCAATAGTTTTGAGCAACGACTGATGGCAGTCGTGCAAGAAAAGCAGCAAAGAGAGCAAGAGATGGAGACGCAGCTGAGTCAGTATCGAAGGAAACTTCATGACAAGCGCGCACAGAACAAAGCCTTGACGGATGCGTTGGTTAGACTACAAGTACAGCGACAGAGTGGCGACAGTAGTCAAGATAGCTGCTCGTCGACGCAGCAAAGGATAAGACCGACAGACGATGCCAAGACGACAGGGACACCCTCAACAATGTTAAAAATGAGCGTGGAGAAAAAAAGCTTGAGAACGTGTCTGTGAAGCGACGGATGAGAAAGAGAGAGCTCACGTTTCTAGAAGAAATCAAGAGTGCGGCAACAGATCTCGCGACAGCGACCAAGAGTTACAAGAGCAAGAAAATGGGAGCATCTCGAGCTGAAACGTCGCCAAACTCGTCGTTGTCCGAGATTTCCTCGCGATCAGCACGTTCGGCTCCCTACAAACGGTCGCCATCCGTGGCTACGACTACATTGACGACGTCAGATGGGACCAGTTATAACAGTAACAGTAGCAGTGGAAGTTTACGCAGTATGCGGAGTTTGCGGCATGTAATAGGGCGACGGATTACGAGCTGGAGTAGGGAGAACAGTGACAGTGACAATATCGATGGTAGCCCGCGAACGAAAGAACCACGTATACGAACAGATAGATTAAAACGTGAACTGAGTGGCCTTCGAAGAAAATTGGACTCATGTGTGGCTGAAGCCACAGCTCGGTGGTAGATGGTTGATAACGAATTGGCAACGTAGCTTGGCGAGGAAGTGGGTGGGAAGCTAATTGGAAGTTGGGAATTCAAAACCTACAGACTTTGAGTGTTACCGCTGAGTTTCCAATTTTCCTTGTGCACTGCGACTCGACGAAAACCTGCTTTGGGCAGGGGGTAGGCCCAAGCTGCCACACCCTTCTTGGCAGAATCGGGGGGAGGTGGTCCATAGAGATATTCGCCTATGACCCCCCCGAGGCGCCCAACTGGAAGAAGGTGTTGGTATTGGACACGGGAATATCCTGTGTCGGGCTACCCAGTCTATAGTTCGATGTGATTCGGGGGAATGAGGAAACTCAGCGATACATTCCGTCTAAAACAGTCCGAACTTCATAAAGATGTCCAAAATTTCCACCGAGACATTTTTACAAGTGTATTACAGTTTATGAGCGCTAAGCTATTTTGATGCGCGTCCCTTCAAGGCTGAATGCCAGTGTATCCCCAGGTTCGTGGTGGGACTACCGTCGACACGTAGTGGTCCGAAATAACATCATTCTGTCTCTCCAAACATTGTTTGAGGGAAGGTAGACACACGGGAACCATTGGTGCTGATGCCGAATTGTTGCAGTCGACTCTCTCGCTCAGAGTCGGCTCCCTCCTAGTACATTTAATCCATGCCCGGTAGCGTGTACGCTAGAAGAGGAAATCAGTCGTCTCTTCTTTTGAATGGTTAGTGGTTCGAGGATTCGAAGTGGCTGCAGTTCTGGCTGCAATCGTAGCCACCAGTGATAGTCGAAATGTTCCGGGCGGAGTTTATCGAATCCGCTTGTTTCTTCAATAGCATATAGGTCGTGGACGCATGGACGCCCGTGGATATAACGGTAGGTACCAGAGCATACACCTGGGCGAATACCACTTCGAACCATCTTCGCCGCCTCGTTCCAAAGCAGATCGGTCTTGTTTAAAGCCCAAATTGAGACCACGCGCACCACGGCTGAGTATCTCTCATGTTGGAGTGGGTAAGGCACACTAGTTTCATTTCTAGTCACCTCAAACCGCACGGCGGCCGCGTGTCCTTTCCACCATGGTAGCAACTTTTGGAATACAGTAAGCAAATCCCCTTTAGACGTCTTTAACCAGTTCTTTATCTTTGCATGAGTTCCCTCAACGGTGGACGTGTCAACGTACCCAAAATGTTGGTATTGATTTGTCCATGCGCACACAATGCGAGACTTGTACTTCCACCAAGTTCTTTCCAAATAGTCACCCAAAACGGGACACAGTTTATTTAGTTGAGCCGCGTGATGCTTGAACTCGTCTTCAGTTTGCGAATCAACCGCTTCATAGAAATTGTTCATAAATGTAGCTGTCGCCTCGGTGTTCGTATACTTTGGATCGAACGGACCGCGCGTTTCGTTTAGTTTCTGGCCCAGCACTTGCTGTACTCGCGCCAACACATTTCGGTTCATGTGCCATCGACAAACTAATGCCGGCACCTCAGGAAAGACTGCATCCACAGCGTTCATACAGGCAAGATCACGGTCCGTTATAATGACACGAGGAAGGCGCACCTTGTCTGCCGTGAAAATTTGTCGAACTCGTTCAAGCGCCCAAGTGTAGTCTGGCTCAGTCTCACCACCTGGTAACCAACACTGCGCCACGGGTAGAACCGTATTCATACCAGTCATGACGATAACATTTAATAGCGGGATGTTGTACTTGTTCGTTTTGTATGTACAATCGAGAACGACAACATCCGAGTGGTCTTGGAGTCGTCGCATGGTGTCAGGATGAGCCCAAAACAAATAACGGAGGTGCAAAGTCGAAGGGTCAACAGCATACTTAAAGTAAAACCCATGGCGGTGCAGCTCACTAAAAAGTGCTTCGACGCTTGTACGGGTTGCCAGTAAATCGCGGCGAGCAGCACTCTTAGCGTTTGCTATGTCCTTGGGGATCGTGAGGGCTTTGATATCGGCTAGGAGAACAGACGCATATATTGACGCCACGGAGACTCCCGAAGCTAGCTCGAGGTTGTAGTACTTGCTCATGTCGAACGAGCCAAACATCCTGCTGGCGGCTCGCTGCCTATGCGCAACGTGAATACGAATATCTTCTGAGGGATGATGGTTGTGCATAACGCTACCATCCGCTGTGTAGCGGACCATCCACGGGCCGCTAGGACTTCTCTGGTCTACCGCTTCAAGTTTGATACGCATGGGGCAGCCCATTCGCTTCGACCCACGCTGAGACCTTAATCGCTCTTGGTTTGTAAGCTTGCGTGTGTTCTTGGGCTTTCCAGCTCGGTCGCAAGCAAACACACGCTACCACACCTGCCCATTTATTTCTCCATCCAACTTCTCCTTGCTCTCTTTCGATACATTAAACCCATACAAAAGAGTCCACGCGTGTAGTGCTTTCTCGGCGTATTCGTAGCATGTGTACGTCGCCGTAGGGGGGACAGGAATCGAGATACTCATTGAACTAGCTTTTTTATTTTAAAATACATTTGCTGCGTCTTTGCAGCCTTATTACTGCCATTCATTTACCCGTCCAGCTTCGTCTTTTTTTATCTTCACAGCCTTTCCATGCATGTCATATCTATGTACGCCTGCTCCGGTTTGCCTGCTCCTTAGCAACTCCCCTAGTTTGCAGAGTGACAGATGTGGGGGCTCGTCTTCCAAATAACAGACGAGCCCCCACATCCAGTAATTCCACTTTTGGAAAATTGGTTCCTTGTTTGGAATATTTATCAGAATAGCCCCCACTTATGGCAAAAGTACCTTGAACAAGGGCCTAAGGGCGTGTTCGGCAAAGCCCAAATTTGTGCTTTCTGCACCTTTTCTTAACCCAATGTCGATATGGTAAAATATGATCGTTTATCCGACAAGTTCCGACACTTTTTTCAAGTCTAAGTTTCCCGTTTTGGATAATGTCGGAGCCAAATGCTTCCGACATTATCCTCCGACACATATAAGAATTTGTATACAAGAACCATATGGATAAATATGATCGTTTATCCGACAAGTTCCGACACTTTTTCAAGTCTAAGTTTCCCGTTTCGGATAATGTCGGAGCCAAATGCTTCCGACATTATCCTCCGACACATATAAGAATTTGTATACAAGAACCATATGGTAGGAACATAAAAAAGAGCGCTTAGAGAGCGGAGCCCCACCGGAGCGAAGCGAAGGTCGGGGGCGCAGCGCGTAGCGCGGAGAACGAGCACCTACGGGGAGGAACAATCTATTGTAGAGCCACCGCAGCGCAGCGGAGGTCGGCGATAGGGGGCGCTCTAGCGGAGCGGGCGCGGCTTAGCACTTCGCCGCAAAAGCGGTAATTATTGGATTATAATTGTTTTCCTAGCCCTAACTAATTTGAATCCAATCAATGGTGTCGGATCTTTTGTAGCCATGTCGGAACCGTTATGGTATGGTATTTTGTCAAGTGTTCGGCACGCCATATTTGGGTCCAGAAATGCTATGTTTAAAAGGGCGCCTTTAGGCCCTTGTCCAAGTACCGGAATGGCGTTCTGTGCTGAAAAATAGTGACACATGATTGGACAAAACAAATTGATGTTCGACACAATACTGTTCCGAGATCGTGTAATTCCGGAACACCTCCATGAGGTGTTCTGAAAAGAGCACATTTGTAACAGGGCAACTGTTACGCGGCTTACACTCCAGTGAGGAAGCGTGCAATTTGAGTAGGACCAAATATAAATTTGGTCCTCCTCAGTTTACCTTAAGATAAACTTTAATAAAGACTAATTAATTTATTAATTAATCTATCACTTAAGTATATATATTAATATATATACCTAAGGCTGCTTGAGTGCTAGAAGGTAATTTTAAGAGTGAATATATTATGAGTGGTTTAGAGTTAATAACTATAATTAAATCTAAACTAATCATACAAACATGTAGTATAAAACTGGTCTGAATGATATTTCTATCATTAGATTACTTGTTAGATTCGATAATGATATCAGAATCTGTTCTCAAGGTGGATTATAACAACTTATAATCCAATATTCGCATTTCAGACATTAAGTCTGAAATTGAACTGTGATATTTCAACTTAAATATCACTTATTTAATGGCACCCCATTACATCACCCCCACTCAAGGTGGTTGGCCAATAATATAACGTAATATTGGTCAAACGAATGGTAGCACTAGTTGGTCATAACGATATTCTGTTATAACCCATTAACGACCATAAGAACTAATGGTCGAGAAACGCGGCGGCGCTCTTAAGGGCGCTACCGATACTGCCAACGCAGCTTCCACCTCTGCATCACGTGCAGAGGTGCCAACATCGCATGCCGACGCTACTAATGTAGCGTCGAAGAGTAAGCCGAGAGACCCATTGTCTCTCGTAGTAGACGCTGCAGAAGCAGTGTCTAAACGAGGGAGGGCAGATGTCGCTAATGCAACATCTTCCGCACCTTCACCTGCCGCAGAGCGGGTGGCTAAGAAGCCCAATTCTCTCTTCGGAGAGTCATCTGACTCCGATGAAGAGGGTGAGGACGTCACCGTCCTCCGCAATGAATCTAGCGAGCGTAAGCCCGCTAGGATTGCTTCGCCGTTAAGTGATGGCGAATTGGATTCTGACGCTGTCGATTACGACAGTGACAATTCCATCATACGGTGGCATGAGGAGAGTAGAGCTCCTCCTGGTCCTCGTCACTCGCCTGGTCGTGACGACGACTTTGAGATGGCAGGTGGTGCTCTACCTGCCAAGCAGCAACGTGCAGAAGCGGCTTACGCTGCTTCTGATTCACCATGTCGTACGGAACCTCATGTTCCGTACAAAGTGGAGTATTGGACCCCAGCATAGACGCTAGTGCCCGAAAGCGGTGGGCACACCAAGCGCGATTGTCAATACCCGTTGTTTGACATCAACGCGCTTGATGATTGCGAAGACCTTCGCAATCATAACTTTGATCGAAGTACCGACGATAGACGTCGGTACTTTATCAACCTTTTCTATCAGGCTCGTTATTATACGAACCGGAAAGGGTCGCGAAAGAACAGGGACGATAAGGACGCCCTGACCCAAAGTTGGAATGCCTTTGTTGAAAACTACAACAAAGGCCCCGACGATTACGTGAGCAAAGTTCACGTAAACCGCGAGCGCTTCTTAAAGCACTCACGCTCAGGCAAAATGGAGTTTATCCATTTTACCTGCATCAAAAAAGGTATTTCTTAAGGAGTTCCTTCTCACTTAGCTTGCCCTTGTTGTCCCAAGGGTGCTCCTCGTCTTACCGAAAATGAGCTACGAGGGTACCGAGGTTACTCGGTACCCGCTAGTGTTAAGGGCCTAACTGATGCCCTTAATGTATCAGCACCTAGTGCTGATACTTTGCAACCATCAACACCTAGTGTTGATGCTTCTTACGAGTTTGAGGAGAAGTATCCTTCTCAAACTCCTTCAGGAGGTCAGGGGCATCCGCCCTCAGCACCTCAATCGGTCCCCAAGAGTCAAACTCTTGGAAATACCCCAACCAGCAAGTACTCGGTACGCTGCCCATTATTATAGGGAACCGAGCGCTTCGCTATCAAGCGCTCGAGAATATAGCGCTTATTCCCCTGATTATCAATCAGGGGTGGCGGGGGTTGGAAATTCCCTCGGCGTTGTTGTTGCGGAGCATGGTTCGCAGCTCCGCAAGCTCGAGAGGCATTGCAACGGGCTGAGCGCCGATATGGCGCACACGATGAGGACGTATCGTTCTCATCGCGACAAGATTCGCGACATTTTGAGCGCTCATCTCGACATGCAGCAGAAGAATGATCTTCTGCTGGTCGAGATCGATCGACTAAAGTCGGAGATGGAAACTCTCCGGACTTCTCACAATCGGTTGGAGACCGATAACAAGTCTCTCTTGGGAGACTTGAAGAAGCACGGCATTCGCCGTGGGGATGCGTCTCGTCCAAAGACGTAGACGATTGATACGGCTTGAGCCTCCCAACGTAAAACGTTGAATGAAGGCGCATGGCCGCGGGAATGTCTAGTGTATAGGCATTCCCCTTTACGCTTTGGACCTTAAAAGGTCCAATGAACTTAGGGAGCAACTTCCGCGTAGGGAAGTTGCTAATTGCATGTGTAGGCAAATTAGTAGTAGATAACAACACTAATTCACCTTTTTAAAAGGAATTTAAATTCTTCCTTCCATTTCTGTCTGCATTCTGCTTCTGCTTATCAAAAGCAAAAGCAAGTGCATCTTTCATATGGCGTATTACAGCTTGGCGCTGTAATACGAATTCATCTACTGCCTTAGTAGCAGTAGATGGGCTGTCTTCATTGTCCGCAGCCATCGCTGCAGACACATATTCTGCGTAAGCAGCTTCAGTATCTGAAGTTGCTTGAGTTTCTACTGTGTTAACAGTAGAAGACTCGTCAGTCTCTTCGCAAGTTGCAACTTGCGCATCGACTCGCTCAAAATTTGAGCGGGTCCCTCCCCCACTTAGATTTGGCGTACCGCTAAGTAAAGCCGGGGTTCGTGGATGCCTTAAGGCATTCACGTAGAGCGGTGTATGCTTAGTAGAAGCATGCACCGAGTTGTTTATTGCAAACTCAGTGAGTGGCAAATAGTCACTCCACTGCTCGAAGGCATGCGCGTATGAGCGCAGCATGTCTCCGAGAACGCGGTTAACGCGTTCAGTTTGCCCATCCGTTTCCGGATGGTCCGCAGTTGACATCTACAACTGCGTGCCCAACCAAGAAAACGTTTCTTGCCAGAAACGTCCTGTGAATCTCGGATCACGATCCGAGATCATGTTTTCCGGCATTCCGTGTAAACGGAATACCGTGTCAACGAATATCCGCGCTGTTTGCGCAGCGGTGACATTCGCTGACACTGCAGCAAGATGAACCATCTTGCTGAAGCGGTCCACAAAGACCACAATTCCTGTCTTCCGACTGTGATCAGCCGGAAGACCAAAGATGAAGTCCATGGAAATGGACTTCCAACACTCTGTCGGAACCGGCAGAGAATGGAGGGGAGCCTGCGCAGAGTGCGCAGGCTTGACGCGCTGGCATATCTCGCAAGCGCGTACGTACTTGTACCCATTTATACTGGTTACGCCAGTAGAAATCGCGTGGGATAGAAGCATACGTCTTTTCTCGGCCTTGATGCCCCGAAATCGGAGCATCATGGTACTCAAACAAAATTTGATGTTTGAGATCATCGTCGTTTGGAACGACGATGCGACATCATCTTGGTATGTGCTATAAAGCAGCAGACCATCGTGCAATCGATAACGATGCACGTAGGCGCGAAGGAACTCTGGAAGTTCCTTGCGTTTTCAATCAGATTGATCACTTAGGTAATCAATCAGCAGACGAGTTTCCTCGTCTGTTTCGTACGCTCGACGTACCTGTCGTACGAGTGACGACGACAGAGCAGTGCAACGTATTGCGTTTGCACTAGTTGCCTCGGTTACAGACTGTTTCGTCTCGTAATCGGGGCGTCGTGATAGCGCATCCGCTATCACGTTCAACTTTCCCGGTTTGT
>MIQA02023381.1:0-45476 GCA_001887855.2 Sclerospora graminicola
TCAAGATGAAATCAGAGTCAAAGAATTCGAATGGTAAACTTCCTTTGATTATTCACTTTGAAAACGCGCAATACAAGGCGTACGTACACGGATGGAGATCGCTCGAAGAGAACACTCAGGAGCCTAACGGGACTCAAGACGTTGAAATGACCGGAACGGATGAACATAGGAACAAACCAGCTAGTGACTTTCAAGCGGATAGATCTGCTGGAAACGAGGAAGGAGCAAGGTCTTCAAGTAAAGCTCATACGGATGAAAAAAGAATGGTCACAGTTGAGCAATCGAATTTGGAACATCACCAGTCGTCATACTTCAGGCACAGATTGAACAACTTTTACGAGTGGAGGATGACAGCAAATAGGACTATTAAAGTTCTTAATTGAGCAAGTGTCGTGTTTACCAGAGAACTGTCAAGAAGAACTAATTTCTGCGAATGTTCGGGATGCCGCAGTGAGGCGGTATATTGTGTTAACCTTTGCAATCGATGAAGCCATATTGCTGAAGTGGCATAATTTTACTAATGGGTCTCTCTCGTTGGAACAGGGATTAGCAGGAAAAACAACGGAAATAGCAGATGCTGAACAGCGTCGAGCCAGGAAAAAAGGGCCGTCGAACAGACGTACAACCAGAGGGAGACAGTACAGCAAGTGGCCGTAGAACCGGTTAAAAAAAACGAGAACTGTTTGATGCTTTCGAAGGGGTCAATAAAGCGCAACCGCCACCGGACGAGCCAGACATTACTTCTAAGCAGGTGTGGACTCCATGCAAACGGCGTGGCAACATCAACTGCACACCCCGTTCCCTACTTTCGATGCCACGCCATAGGAAAATATGCAAGCAGCGATTAAAGACAAACTGGCATGGTTCAACTGCTAGAATGCTTTAGTCATCCTCACCATATCATTATGCGGCTTTTATTTGTGAGCTAGCAAGAGATTGGAGGCAGCAATATTGGGATATCATGATAACTCACAGTACGACAACATGATCTAACTCTCAACTTGTGTCTATATTAAAGAATTGGGCTTACCGTTTGCAACTACTCGAAGGTTCAAGTCAAAAAGAAGCTCTGCGGGCAAGTAGTCAGCATTGGAAATTGCTAAAAGAGAACAAGTATGGAAATAATGCTCTGTGGAAGTTATGTAGTCCACATAGGCATTACAATTTTGCAGTGATCACACGTATTCGGGCATCACATCGCGGCATTAATTGGAGAAGCGGCCATGCCTTCGGATCCGATTCGTGTTAAAATCAGAAGATATTAATAAGCGCGAATGAAGGTACCAGCTTTTTTTAACCTAGCGCAAAGATTGGATCACGACAGTGTAGCATTTTGGCAGGAGTTCACTATGTATTTTCAAACAGCTATTACGAACGTGTCTACGAATACAGGGGAAGTGGAAATGGTAGATATGGACGCAGCACGACAGGGGCAGCATAGTGGGGATGCGCCTCACATTCATTACTAAGGGCACGACACGGGAGAAGTCACAGTCACAATCAGTCACAGATGTTCTTCAGCACATGGACGCGTACAGTAAGAAGGTAGTTGCGACTCTGAAAACGCACACAGACCGCTGTTATGGTGGTCACAGCGGTAGTTCGGCAGGGGATTTTCGCTCCATAACACAAAATGTTCAGGGGTTTGCGGTGGGGATACGAAACAATTGGTTGCAAGATTGGAGGAACATACCGGCTTGGAAAAGATCTGTATGTATTTACGTCCAAGAAACACATATTTACGAGCCATGAAGAGGCATTAAAATTGACAGCTACCTGGGAAAGGATGTGGAATTTTTACGACAAGTCTCAGAGACTAGCCTACTGGAGTGAGGCGGCAACAAAAACAGGGGGGTTGGAATATTAATATGTCCTAACCTCGACTGGATCATTTAACCGTGGCAAAAGACGCGTTGTTTATCGAGAATTATAGCAATTGAATTGGGGAACTGGATATTCGTTAATATCTCCGCGATCAGACACGGATGGTAATCAGGCCCGCATTTATCGTGGACTAGACGTTTGGCATTTGGATATGTGTGCAATGTGATATTCGGAGAGCACTTTAATTGTGTGGAAACACCCTTGTTGGATCGCAATGGATTCAATCGAGGACGAACATCTAAATGTTTTATACTAACGAACTATCTAGGTTAGTGCTTAGAAGTCACTTGCAAGATGCGGCTCTAGTGCAATTCCCGGCTTGGACGGTAGATGAAATGGCAGATTTTACGGATTTACGTTTTGGAGAGGTGAATCCGCAGGTCGGATAGACAGATTTTATGTCCCTAATCATTGTTTTGAATGGGTACAGAGTGTCACAATAAGTCGGTCGGGAGTTCCCTCTGACCATGAACAAGTAGAAGTAAATTTGCGCAGTCCGGAAGAAATGACACGGCTATTTCGTATTCAACACTTCCGGCTCCAATATCCTATCCGAGGGGTGGGTAGAAAACGGGCTACGGACGAGATTCGTAGGGTAATGGAGATGAAGACCTGGATCTCGCAACGTGGAGCATCTAATTGGGACCGGTTACGAAGTTTCTGGATACAGTGAATCGTTCAAGTCCGTAGAAGAGTGGCACAAAAACGTAAACGAAAAGCTCAGTATATGGAACACGCTTTGTACGGGATGGTATCGACTAGGGAGCAAACTATGCAGATAACAGAACATGAAGTCATCAAAACTAATCAGGTACGGATAGGTAAGAGGTAGCATAGATCTAACGAAACTATCACATGACTCTTTCGACGTACAGCGACCTGGGAACGAGACAAAAGTGTGCGAAACATCATAGTCGATGACCCACAATTGGAACAGCAACGGACAACAGGTATTCCGGACAAATTCACCTGGGTCTGGAAAACAATTCTAGGGAAGAGTCACAGCGCTGTCCGAAAGGAAGATTTGGACAGTCAGTTACTGGATTTCGTTACGCATTGGGAAACTAAGCAGGTCACGGAGGTGGAAAATGATCAGTTACTGGCTCCAATTACTGAGGAGGATATTCAGTTGGCAATTAGGGGGCTGGAAAGGAGGAAGGCGGCCGGCCAAGATGGCCTCAATAACGATTTTTATAAGGATTTCGCTGATGAATTGATTCCGGATCTGGTAATGGTTTACAATGACATCTTGAACGGGGCAGCTCCCCGGCATCTTTCCTGGAAGCTGTCATTATACCCACAAAAAAGGAAGGGGAATCATTAAATGCGATGGACTATCGGCCCATCTCTTTAGTACAGACCAACTATAAGATTTTTGCTAAGATTCTTGCATGGCGACTTCAAGTATTCTTCGGCCGCCTCATCGGTGATTCTCAGCAGGGTTTAGTACATGGGCGTCGAATGGATCGCGCGGTGATTATGATGATGGAATTTTTACGACAAATGACGGATAAGGCATCACAAACAGATGTCAACAGCAGTGAATTCTAATTATTGACTTCGCGAAGGCTTACGATGCAGTGGATCGACATTATCGCATGGCTCCCCAAACTAAGTTTGAGTTTTCACAACGATTTGTATCCTTGATGTGGGCACTCCACAATGGCACGAGAGCGCGGTGGATATTAAATCATACATTAGTCAGGGGCGCCCTCTGGCCCCCCTTTTTTTATTCTGGTGGTGGGGCCTTTGGGGATGGCAATACTGCAGGAGCACAGTATTCAAGGTCTTTAATTCGTGGAGATGACTCAAATCAGATGCACAAATTTTCGGCCTTTAGGGATGACTCGACGATAGTTTTTGCATAAGGAGGTCAAGTTCCGAAGGCATTAGCTGTAGTGGAACAATTTGGGTATATTTCGGGGTTAAAGATACAACCAGCAAAAAGTCAAATCCTTTTTCTTGAGACCACCCATCAAATGGATGAGTGGTTTGGAATCCCGATAGTCAAGAAAAACGAAACCATCCGATACCTAGGGTATCAGATTGGCAGAAAGAATTTGGCACAGATAAACTGGGCGGGGCGTATAAGAATGCTCAAACGACGATTATTGACAGCTACCAAATGTGGAACGACTGTCGTGGAACGGGTTACTCTTTTTATGTGATAGCATTACCGACTATCCTTTTCACAGCTAAGATGTTCCTTCCGGACGACAAAACCTACAACGAGTTAGTTCATCTTCAAAAGCAATTTCGCTGGAGTAAACACATCTCGACGGAGGCAATTCGGCACAAAAATATCGCCTCAACTGCTATTTATACCAAAATCGTCGGGGGGGGGCTAGGACTCATTTCGATCCCTATGGTGATGCATACCTTGGCGGTCAAGGAAGCTACAATGTGACCACGGGATCGATACGCGCAAGCTTGGCGAATTGGTGGCACTTTCTATGTCTAACTCCACTAATCAATGGATCTCTCCTTGTTACTCACGCAAATATAGAGTCAGCAGCGGAAGACTTCAGCAGACCACACAAGTACATCATCACCTTGCGCGGTCTCTTGGGCCTTCACAGGCGGATATCAGCTTTCGCTCGAGAGGTACGTAATGACTCCTTTACATCGACTAAGGCAACAGTGTGGGACACAGTCTATTGATCCAGCGATCGCAATTCAGGCAGGAGAGGTCATAGAGGTACATGCCGATATTGACAATATTGATTGGCATGCACTAAGCCTGGACTCTTTCCGCCATTTTGGGGTACGTTTTCAACGGTGTGCTAACCCATGGATAACTGAAGGGTCTGTCCCTTTCATGTCACCGTTAAAATACGATCGGATACCGATGCTTACAATACATCACCAGGATATCGAAGGACACGTTTCAGTAGAAAGTCATCACCAAGGGTTTGCGGGGGCACACAAGAGCCAAATTCGGCAGATGGCTTCTTGCAATTATTTTATGCTCGCCAAGAGTACCGATCGGAGCGGATATTGGAACGGCTGGCCAACTACGTTTGCTCGGGGCGCCAGACATTTGGTCTCAAGTGGTATGGACCGTGGACGAGCCCGACGAGTAGTGGAAATATGTAAGACGACGGGGCATAAATGGTGTCTCATTCAGCGGTATGATGGAATTTATTGGGACTGCGACTTGAGCGAAAACAAGACCAACTATTCACGAACGTTGAACCCACCTACTACAGAAGGGGAGGAAACACGTGGGTATGTTTTTGCAGCACATCCGAGTATTCATGGCTTCTCATGGTCGGTCAAAGAGGGAATTTCGTTCAAGAACATTAAGCAGTGAATGCGCAGAACGTTTCGAGGATTTTACTATCGATCGTTGACTGGTTGCTTACTATCGATCGTTGACTGGAATTGAGCGAAAATGGAACAAAAAGCAGAAGATGCAGAGTGGAATAGTAACATGCAGGAACAGTCTCTTGCGGCACTATGGCAGCACGACAACCTACTCTCGGATTATCAGCGGCGGAAACGTCCCAACTCAACATCTATTATGATGGATATGTGACACAAGGAAGGTGTGCAAAGTATAGTCATTGTGATTTACCTGGGAAAGGGGTCACACATATTGTATGGGGGTGCAGCCGAGTTAAGATGTTTTGGCAACGGCTACTTAGCTGTTGGAACGGGTGGTGGGCGACTGACTTAGAGCTAACTCAGTCATAAAGTCATTTTGCTACCAGACTAGCTCCAAAAATTTCGGAGATTATGATGGATAGGTTACGCCATCGATGTGGAAAGCAAGCAGATGCATGCAGCGTGGAATTGAACAGACTTTGGTGGACGTTTTGCTCCATTGGAATCACGTGGTTATGTCAGTTACGGAACGAAACCGTACACAAAGGAGTTGACAGGACAAGGTATGAACATTTTCACATGGTGTGGTTTAAAACTATAGCACAGATTGTAGCAGTGGCGTCGTATGAACAATATAAACCTGCTACACGGTGACGCGGCATTAAATGACAAATATGTCTGGAATGTTTTCAAGAAGGAATACAGGTCCGATCACATGATCAACACATGAAGTTACTACCCCTCAAGAAGGGAGATAGTCGATCAGAGATAGGTAAAAAATTGCTCTTAGGAATTTTATTGTAGCTTATAGTTAAGAGACTAAATAGACTGCGATTAAACAACAACAACTTGTATCTTTTGCAAGGTATCATATGTTTCTTTGTTGTAATTGTAGACAAAATCTCCACGATTGACACAGTGTTTTTCCCGGCGCCTTTCGGTTCGTATAATATCAAACCTGGAAGAAGAGGTCAGGGAAATACTGACGTCGATCGTCGGTACTTGGATGGAATTGACGACCAAGGAGGTCTCCAAGACACCAACATCGAAAAAAAGCGTATGTCGGTAGTCGGGATTAGTTGAAACCCGCCGCAGCATCGTGCAGGGGGTTCAAAAACCCACCATGTACGGAACGTGTGGTTCCGTTCATAGTGTTGTGACAAATGTGGTTTGAGATACTTTTGACCCTGCCACATCGGCATCGTACCTGCTACAATGGTGGCTCGACTCAAGCAAAACGAGCCGTCGCGCGACACACACTTGCCGGAGCTCCGCGAGTGAGGAATCCTTTAGTGAGGGAATCTTTCCCTCACTTTCCTTAAAGAAATGTGAAGATGATGCGGACCATGGGGACCGACATCATCACCATCCTCCGAGGTAAAACCTCGGAGGAAGCTTTTAAAATGGTGAGCCGTTTCAAGAGGGCTTACGTAGACCCTCAGGAGCGTTCCGCGTCAAAAGTGTCGCGGTCGCCACCAACAACGCCCACAGCGAGCGTTGATGTAGTAAAGATCCGCCCTTTACTGGCGTAGGGGGTGAACCCTTTCGTAGATGGTTCGCAGAGGTGGAAGACGCCATCACGGCACAAAAGATTGTGGACCCACGTTCACAAGCTTATTTTGCTACCACATGCATGGGCGGTCGCGCCAGGGCATGGGCAATGAGCCGCAGATCCACTGATGAATCTGCGTTCCTGACGTATCAGGAATTGAAAGCTGAGCTAAAGCTCAACTTCGAAGCTCCACAAATGGAGCTTAGTTGCCGAGAAGAGTTCATGGAACTCCCGCAAGGTAAGCTTAGTCTTCAAGCTTACACTCAGAAAATACAATATTTGTTATCAAATATTGTATACGAGCCGGTGCCCCCTGCTATGCAGGTCACTGGCTTTATGAAGGGACTGAATGACGGTCCCATCAAGCATGGTCTTTAACGCATTCCGCGTTCCGCCAAAGACTCTGGGGGATGCTATAGACCAAAGCATCCGAGAAGAATTTAGCATGCGTTCAGCGACAACGCATGCTGGGTTCAGTCGAAGGGATCAACAACCTTTCGACTTTAACATGCCGCCGGTGCAGCATGTTAATAATTTCTCAAACAGACGAAGTTCACACTTCGTCCCACAACACCAAACACGCGCCAGAGCACGGGCGGAGGAGGTCCAGAGTATCGGTTGCAGTTGCCTCGACCCCGAGGCAACCGAAAACAAGAAGTTCCTTCGCTGCAATAGATGCGCGAAGATGGGCCATTACGCCCGTGAGTGCATGGCGCCACGGCCGGCGCCAAGCAGTCAGCGGACTGGACAGTCCGCTGGTCGGCGACATCAACAGGGGCAACCCTCTGTTGATGCAAAAAACGTCAACAACCAGTAGGTGCGGGGTGCCCTACTGGACGGGTTATCTCACACGCCGGCATCGGGCATGTGAGGATAATAGCCCCAGACGGGACTATGTCCTGTCAAAAGGTGCAGGGTGAAGGGAAACCTCTCATCACCCTGGAAGATAAGCCGCATGGAAACGATGTCCCCATTCGTTCTCTGTTTGGCACAGGAGCGTCAACCAATTTCGTTAGAACTGAGGTCCTAACGTCGTTGGACTTCGTGGAGATTGAATCTCCACGAAGTATGTTGTCAGTCCGGTTAGCAACAGGTGCAACCGTGACTATACCAAAGCGTGTGATTCGCACACGCTTCGAATTAGACGAACTTTCGTTCGAGGACGAATACATCCTCCTCGATCTTGACGACAAGTTCGATGTTATCTTGGGCATCCCTTGGATGTCCAAGCATTAACCAACGATCGACATGGTTAACCTGTCGATCGACTTCGGCGGTCCCACAGGATCTGGTCACCCTGCGAGTAATCCGGCTGTATTTAACGATACAACCGCAGAGTCAGACAGTCTGGCGGGTAGCGATGGCACTACCAGGTCTGATCTGACACTATTAGCGGATAGTACACCCGCTGATAAGAGTCCAGTGGGACTTGCACACGCAACGGAAGAGGCGTTGCGAGTCTGTAACGTGTGCAGTACTGATGACAAACACCCCGTGTTGAAGTAACCACGACCGACGACGGTCGTGGTGTGGTGAATTTATCCACGGTGGGAAACACCCACCGTGAGAACGAAGGTACCGCCACGGATGAAAGTGCTTCCCGTGTCAAGGACAATGAGCTCACGACTAAGAGCGGTCGTGAGTGTGATAACCCCATGGTTGACAGTGGTCACCATGTTGACGATGCCTTGCGCACGAGTGATAACAATCACCGTGTTGCAGAACAGGCAACAGATCAGACGAGTGCGTCTGATCATGCGGTCGTGTCCGTCGAGACGATCAACGTTTTGACGCAGACAGAGACTGGATTAGCTACCCAGTCTCTAACACGCGACAACCCTCCGAACTTAGGTTCGGAGGTGATGGCTCTTCCAGCCTTGAGCTGGAAGAAGTTCGTTAGGAACTTGCACGATGATCAGATCGATCAGATCTGTGTCATCGTTGCAACAAACGATGTTGTGGATATTCGTGAACGAATATCCACACTGCAGGCAGAAGACATTGGGAACGAGACCGTGTTCCAAATGAACAAACCAAAGTTCAGCGCTTTGAAGCGCAGAGCTGGGAGTCGCTTAAAGCGACTTCCCCATACTATCAGGTACTTTGGGTGCACGCTGACGTATTCCCAGAAGAAGTACCTTGCGATCTCCCTAAGGATAAGGGAACTAAGCACAAGATTGATCTCGTGTCTGGCACGAAGTTCTGGGTCACGCGGCAATGGCCATTGCCGCGTGACCAGGTCAAGGCGATCGACGAGTTCTTTGAAAATCGTCGTAAGGCGGGACATGTGCGGGAGTCGACCTCACCGCACTCCAGCCCCACCTTTTGTGTAAAGAAATCCACTGGTGGGTGGAGAATCGTTCATGCTTTTAATAAGCTGGACGCAGCCACGGTACCGGCGCAGACGCCGATACCGCGGAAAGATGTAATCATTGATGGCATGAGCGGGAGCACCGTCTTCAGTGCTCTCGATTTAAGGGATGGTTTCTATCAAATCCTTATGCGTGAGAAGGAGATCCCTCTCACGGCAGTAAGCACTCCAAGCGGTATGCTTTGGGAGTGGCTTGTGATGCCACATGGGCTTCGAGATGCCCCTGCCACCTTCAGTAGATGCGTCACGCATCTATTGCGCCCGGTGCGAGAATTTGCACCGACCTATTTTGACGACGTGTTCATCCACAGCAAGTCTGAACACGGTAAAAGTGATATAGATGTTCACAAAGAACATTTACGTCAGGTGTTAGAGTTTATGCGTAAGCATAAGCTCTATTCCAATCTAAAGAAGTGCACCTTCGGTGCACCTGAAATACCCGTTCTTGGCTGCTTTTGGGCAAGAACGGGGTGCGCCCTGATCCGGAGAAGTTCAGGGTGATTGTTGAATGGCCTACGCCAAACAATGCTAAGGAACTTCGAAAGTTCCTTGGGATGGCAACATATTTGCACAAGTATTCGTGCAATTATGCTGGCCTTATTCGACCTCTTTCTCAATAACTTAAGAAAGATGTTGGATGGCACTGGGATACCCAGTGCCGAGACGCTTTTGATGCGGTCAAGCGAATCTTGACTGAAGCGCCTGTCTTGGCTATAGCCGATAACGAGCGACCGTTTCACGTCGTTTGCGACGCGAGCGATTTCGCCATCGGCTGCGCCTTGATGCAGCGCGATCACGATGATCGTGATCGCGTGATTTACTATCAATCGCGTCAGTTGCGCCCAGCCGAGCGCAACTATCCAGTGCATGACAAGGAACTCCTTGCCATGAAATATGCACTGGCAAAGTTTCCGATCTATCTCTTAGGAGATAGACCGTTTGTGGTTTACACGGATCATGCGTTGTTACGCACGGCCGTGAATTCACCACACATCTCTCAAAGAATGGCACGTTGGCTGTCATTCTTTGCCGAATACAACTTCACGGTTGAATATAAACCGGGAAAGTTGAACGTGATAGCGGATGCGCTATCACGACGCCCCGATTACGAGACGAAACCGTCTGTAACGGAGGCAATCAGTGCAAACGCAATACGTTGCACTGCTCTGTCGTCGTCACTCGTACGACAGGTACGACGAGCGTACAAAACAGACGAGGAAACCCGTCTGTTGATTGATTACTTAAGTAATCAATCTAATCGGAAGCGAAAGGAACTTCCAGAGTTCCTTCGCGTTTGCGTGCATCGTTACCGATTGCACGATGGTCTGTTGCTTTACAGCACAGACCAACAACATGTTAGCCGCATCGTCGTGCCAAACGACGATGTTCTCAAACTCCAGATACTGTTTGAGTATCATGATGCACCGATTTCGGGGCATCAAGGTCGAGAGAAGACGTATGCTTCTCTCGCACGCGATTTCTACTGGCGTAACCAATATAAATGGGTACGCAAGTACGTACGCGCTTGCGAGATTTGCCAGCGCGTAAATCCTGCGCACTCTGCACAGGCCCCCTCGAATCTCTGCCGGTCCCGACAAAGTGTTGGAAGTCCATTTCCATGGCTTTTTATTCGGTCTTCCGCCCGATCATAGTCGGAAGACTGGAATAGTGGTCTTTGTAGACCGTTTCAGCAAGATGGTTCATCTTGCTGCAGTGTCAGCGAAAGCACTGCCGCACAAACAGCGCGGATATTCGTTGACACGGTATTCCGTTTACACGGAATGCCGGAATACATAGTCTCGGATCGAGATCCGAGATTCACAGGACGTTTCTGGCAAGAAACGTTCTCTTTGTTAGGAACGCAGTTGAAGATGTCAACTGCGGACCATCCGGAAACGGATGGAAACTGAACGCGTTAACCGCGTTCTAGAAGACATGTTGCGTTCATACGCGCATGCCTTCGAACAGTGGAGTGACGTTTTGCCACTCAATGAGTTTGCAATAAATAACTCGGTGCATGCTTCCACGAAGCATACACCGTTTTACGTGAATGCATTGAGGCATCCACGAACCCCAGCTTTACTTGGCGGTACGCCAAATCTAAGTGGGGGAGGGACTCGCTCAAATTTTGATCGAGTCGATGCGCAACTTGCAGCCGCAACTTGCGATGGGACTGACGAATCTTTTGCTGTTCACACAGTAGAAACTCAAGCAGCTTCAGACACTGAAGCTGCTTATGCGGAGTATGTGTCTGCAGCAATGGCTGCAGACAATGAAAACAACCCATCTACTGCCAATAAAGCAGAAGATGAATTCGTATTACAGCGCCAAGCTGTAATACGCTATGTGAAAGATGCACTTGCTTCTGCTTTTGGCAAGCAGAAGCAGAATGCGGACAGAACTGGAAGGAAAAACACAAATTCCTTTCAAAAAGGTGAATTAGTATTTTTTATCTACAACTAATTTATCTACACATGCAATCAGTAACTTCCCTACACGGAAGTTGCTCCCTAAATTCATTGGACACTTTATGGTCCAAAGCGTTAAGGGGAATGCCTATACATATACTAGACATTCCCGCGGCCATGCGCCTTTACCCACCGTTTTACGCTGGAAGGCTCAAGCCGTACCTTTCGTCTACGTCTTCGGACGAGACGCATCCCCACGGCGAATGCCGTGCTTCTTCAAGTCACTTGTAATCGGTTTCCAACTGATTGTGGGAAGTCCGGAGATTCTCAATCTCCGCCTTTTGTCGATCAAGTTCGACCAGCAGAAGATCATTCTTCTGCTGAAGGGCCACGTGAGCGCTCAAAATGTAGCGAATCTCTTCGCGAAGAGAGCGATATGTCCTCACAGAGTGACCCATATCGGCGCTCAGCTAAGAGCAGTGCCTCCCGAGCTTGCAGAGCTGTGAACCATGCTCCGCAACAACGCCTGTGAGGGAATTACCATCCCCTGCCGCCCCTGATTGATAATCAGGGAAGTAAGCGCTATATTCTCGAGCGTTTGACTGCGAAGCGCTCGGTTCCCTATAAGAAGGGGCAGCGTACCGAGTACTTGGTACGCTGGTTGGGGTATTCCCAAGAGTCAAACTCTTGGGAACCGATTGAGTTTCTGAGGGCGGATGCCCCTGACCTCCTGAAGGAGTTTGAGAAGGACACTTCTCCTCAAACTCGTAAGAAGCATCAACACTAGGTGTTGATGCAGAAGGGACATCAACACTAGGTGTTGATGAGTGCAAGGTAACAGCACCAGGTGCTGATACATTAAGGGCATCAATTAGGCCCTTAATTGTAGCGGGTACTGAGTAACCTCGGTACCTTCGCAGCTCCTTTTCGCTCAGACGAGGAGCTCTCTTGGGACAACTAGGGGAAACCACGTGAGAAGGAACTCCGCAAGAGTGTCCTTCTTGGATGCAGGTAAAATGGATAAACTCCATTTTTCTTGAACGTGAGTGCTTTAAAAAGCGCTCACGATTCACGTGAACTTGCTTACGTAATCGTCGGGATCTTTGTTGTAGTTCTCAACATAGGCGTTCCAACTTTGCGTCAGGACGTCTTTATCGTCCCTGTTCTTACGCGACCCTTTCCCGTTCGTATAATAACGAGCCTGAAAGAAAAGGTCGATAAAGTACCGACGTCTATCGTCGGTACTTCGATCAAAGTTATGATTGCGAAGGGCTTCGCAATCATCAAGCGCGTTGATGTCAAACAACGGGTCTTGACAATCGCGCTTGGTATGCCCGCCACTCTCGGGCACTAAAGTCCATGCTGGGGTCCAAAACCCCACTTTGTACGGAACATGTGGTTCCATACGACAAGATAAATCAGAAGTAGCGCAAGCAACTTCTGCACGTTGTTTCTTGGCAGGTGGAGCGCCACCTGCCATCCCAAAGTCGTCGTCGCGACCAGGCGAGTAAAGAGGTCCAGGAGGAGCTCTACGCTCCTTCTGCCACCGTAGGACGGTATTGTCGCTGTCGTAATCGACAGCGTCAGAATCAACCTCGCCAACCACTTCTCGGCGAAGAAATTCTAATGACATTACGCTCGCTAGCGGAGGACGGTGACGTCCTCACCCTCTTCTTCGGAGTCCGATGAGTCTCCGAAGACGGACAAACACTTCTTCGCCACTCGCCATTCGGCAGGTGAGAGCGCACTTGATGTCGCTCTAGCGACATCTTCCCTCCCCTCTTAGACACTGCTTCCGCAGCGTCTACTACGAGAGACGATGAGCCTCTCGGCTTCTTCCGACGCTACATTAGTAGCGTCGGCATTCGAATTTGGCACCTCTGCACGTGATGCAGAGGTGGAATCTGCGTTGGCAGTTTCAGCAGCGCCCTCATGAGCGCCGCCGCGTGTCCCGATCATAAGATACTTCTGGTCGTTAATGGTTGTAATCAAAATATTGTAACGACCAACAAGTGCCACCATTCGATTGGCCAATATTACATAATAGTATTGGCCAACCACCTTGAGTGGGGGGTGATGTAATGGGGTACCATTACATAAGTGATATTTAAGTTGAAATATCACAGTTCCATTTCAGACTTGCTGTCTGAAATGCGAATATTGGACTATAAGTTATTATAATCCACCCCGTGAAACATATTCTGATACAAATATCGAATCTTAGAAGATCTAATAATAAGAGTATTATTAGATCAGTTTTTGTAGGAAATAGCGCGGGGTGCTTATCGCTCCTACGAGTGCGGACGATTCTTAGGCCGATGAGAGCTTCTAAGTAGTCCAATGCCTGCTTGCCGTTTACAGCCGGTTAGAGCTGTCAAACGGTGCTATTTGGTCGGTGACTTGGTGTTAGCCAAGTCGGAGGTCTTTCGCGTAAAAGCCTCAACCTGCGTGTTGCGTGACGGTATCTTTAACGTAAAAAAGGAAAAGTGTATTATTATAAAAAGTTACTAAAATAAATCAGTTCAGACTTCTTTGTAACCTAAATGTTATGTTATAGTGTCCTGTCGTAATTATCGTTAAGAAACCGGAATGTTACCTTTTGCATACTTCACCAAATGGGTACAAAATTCCAACACTCCTTCCGAGAAATACCGGGACACCTCTTCATGCATACACGTATCGGGTCTTCATCAAACTTTTGTCCATAATAGCGTAATGACCCATAACATCCACTACCATCATCAATTTAGCCCAATTTGCTCTCGTAACTCCGCAATCCTTGGCGCACTTTAGTGTCGTCGTCAGTAAATCTGCCACCATATCCCCAGTCGCCACATGTTCGGGTCGCATCTTACCCTTCTTGGTGTAATTCTTTATAAACTTTAGCTTGATGTCGACGTGCTTCGAGCTGGATGCACTGGCTTCGTTCTGCAATTGTTTAATGGCTTCTTGATTGTCGATCTTGAGCACGATCGGAATCCTTGAATGCATACCAATTTCGTCAAACAATTCTTTCATTCCTAGTGCTTGCCTGCCGTCAACTGCAGCGGCCACAAATTCCGCTTCGGCTGTGGACAAAGCAACAGCTCCTTGTTTTTTGCAATTCCACCCTGTAATCATTCCGTTCACAAAAATCACATTTGCACTTATGCTTTTCCGATCTTCTTTATCGGAGGCAAAATTGCGTCGCTGTAACTGACGGTGCGTATCGGCGACGGCTCGTCATCATCATGCTTTAACATCAATTTTAGGGACTTCGTTCCTTTCAAATAGCGTGCAATACGCTTGGCCATTTGATAGTCCATGAAACTTGGTGCATGTGTGTGCCGCGTTGCCCGATGAACTGCGAAAGCAATATCGTGGCGCGTGCACAGTGATACCCACAAAAGCCTTCTGACGAGAGATTGAAAATCGTTAATAGTCGGAATTTTGCCATCAAACTTTATCGGTAGTTTCATTTTCATGTGTTCCGGTACAACCTCTTCCAGAACCGGCGTTTTCACTGCATTTGCGTCTAGCAGTCCATGTCTCTTCAACACTTCTTCTATCGTGGTTTGTTGATCGATATAATACTCTATCTCAGGGCCTCCTTCGATCCGCATATCCAAGAACTTCTCGACATTTCCGAGGTCTTTAAGTTCTAACACATCCATTTTCGTGAAAAATATATCTACTAGGTTCTGATTCGTCGCGGTGATTAACAAGTCATTGACATACAACCCACTAATTGGTCATTTGTTCCGTTGACCGCACAAAACTGCAGGTGTCAGTCAAACATTGTTTAAAAGCTAATTCAACCATCGTTTTCCGTAGCAATTTATACCATAGTCGACCGGCTTGTTTCAGATCATACAAATTTCTCTCCAGTTTCAAAACCAGTTCTTTCACATTCTCCACTCCCAGTTCTTCGAATTTTTCATTCGGAGTTTCCATACCTTTTGGTATCTGGAGGTGGATTTCACATTCTCCTTCGGTCGGAGCTTTTGAGTATGCGCTGGGCACATTGCCATGCCGCGCTGGTACCCCCCCCAGATTTTTGCCATAATCAAAATGATTTTCACATTGTTCAATTCCATAACTGTTGAAAATGTCACGAAATAATCCTCTCCAAAAATTTGTTTGTCTCCGCGGGCAACTAACCGTGCTTTGTACCGCTCGACCTTGCCGTCTGCCTTCAGCTTGGTCTTGTAGACCCATTTCGTTGGCAGGGGTTTCTTTTCTGGGTTTCTTCTGATGATCTTCCAGGTTCCAAGCTCTTCTAATCACTTCAGCTTCTCCTGTTCAGCGATCGCCCACTTTTCCGACTGTGGTCCACTGTGGGCCTCAAAATCATTCGTGGGGTCTGCCATTTTTGGCATCGTTTCATCATTTGCCGTCGATGTATCCACAACAGCAAAAGCCACCAGTAATTTTTTGCTTCCACTCTTGTCACTTGGTGCTTCTCCATTCGTTCAAAATTGTTAGGTTCTTCACCAATTTCCTTGGCTTTTCCTTTAGCCATAGCTGCAGCTTTGGGTGTCTTCTTCCTTACTCGGCTCGACTTTCTCGGGACAATCTACTTCCCGATTTCTTGCTGTCTTCTTTCGCACTTTCCGGAATCTTCGTGAGCCACTTGGTCGGTTTGATCTCCTGCTCCTTCGACGTCTGCTTCACGGAGTTCAGGTGCTTCAGGGAGCTCATTTTCTTCACCCTGTAGTAGCCTCGCCACCTTCTCGTTCGATTCTTCGCTTAGGGTCTCAATCTGAGTCACATGTCGGGTGGTGGTGTCTACCCGGTCCTTTAGCATTAAGACTTTGAAACCCTTGGTTTCGTCGTTTTTACCGAGGATTAATGCTCGATCGTCATGTTTAGCCAAAGCCTTTTTCCGCGGGTCTCTCCATACCATACACGGAGACCCGAAAACCACAATGTCACTCACAGTAATTGGTTTACCCGTTAGCATTTGAATCAGAAGTGCTCCTCTCGGGTTCGATCGAGTAGGACTGCGGTTGAGTATATAAGTCGCATACTCAGCCGCTTCCGTCCAGAACATCAGGGGCACCCCTGATCCAAAAATCATGCACCGAACCATATTAAATATGGTTCGTTTCATGCGTTTTGCCTTACCATTTGAGGACGGGGTACCCGCTTCAGTAATTTGCCGGCGTACCCCCGTGCGTTTGCAAAA
This sequence comes from Sclerospora graminicola, assembly GCA_001887855.2. NCBI lineage: Eukaryota > Oomycota > Peronosporomycetes > Peronosporales > Peronosporaceae > Sclerospora > Sclerospora graminicola. The sequence continues at coordinate 16,710 of MIQA02023381.1, forward strand.
TAAATCCACTGTTCGAAACTCTCCACCACTGTCGGTGCATAAAATGTGAATCCGACAATCAAACTCTTTCTCGAACCAACGCAAAAAATGTTCAAACATCTTTGCTGCACGATCTTTTGACCGTGCAGCAAAAACCCGTACATAATTGGTGAAATAATCGACGAAAACAACTAAAACCCGGTTTCCCCGTCGATCTCGTGGGATGATGAGACCTTTCAGGGTGTTGCATATCACCCTGCCAACCCTGTCAATTGGTGAGTTCCTTCCCGAATCTTTTTTCGGTTGTCGTGACCTTTGTGCTGTTCTTTCAGCACAGGTCAGACAATTCGTCGGGCATGATCCGTGATCGTGATACCCGACCTTGGATCCATAGCGTGTTTTTCCACCGCGTCGTACGCCAGGTGTCCAAGACGAGCGTGAAAGTGGTGCAGCGTCCCTTCTTGTGCGTCGTCTCCTGTTTCATTCGACACCACGTTCATCACCATGTTAGAAAAACTGTGCGACAGACTTGCCTCTTTGTAGGCATACAACCGTGCTACAAACACAGATCCACACACTTGAATAGGAAACCAAACTTTGTTTTTTTAAACCAATTCCATTGATTTTCCATTATCCCTTAGTATGCAACCGTTCTTAGAAATAAGGTTCTTGGCCAATTTTGGTGCAAACAATACTTCTGATAGTGTGATCGTGTTGCTGGTGTGTGTATTCGCCCGTCCTTTTAAGGTAACCTTGCCCACTTTTGTCATTTGCAGTCTTCCACCGTCGGGAAGTGTCAACGCATTTGCATCAGTGCAATTTTTTGGGTCTTTCGTCGGAAATTAGATGCCTGCTAGCACCACTGTCGACAATCCATAAGTTGTCGTCAGTGTCTAGCATGCTTCCGAAATTTCCACTTGCACCACAACTTTCTTCTCCTGTAGCGAGCGCAAAACGTTGCTCGGACATCTGGTTCCCACCACGTCCTTTCCGGTCATTCCTTTTGAAGTGTCGTCGGGTCCCTTGTTTGGGGCAGTCTTTCCGTACGTGCCCTTCGTTTCCACAGCTGTAGCAGATCCTCTTACGCCCATTTTCATTCACTGCATTCACGACAATTCTTCCGGACTTCTTGAACTTCTTTGAACTTTTGCGTATCGTCGTCGATCTCTTGCGCCCACGCCACTAGTTCCTGCGCATGCTGTATGTAGTCTTGTCTCTGTGGGTTGTACCTCACTAGCAGAGCAAGTTTAGGCCTTGGTGCAGCATACCTAACGATATTTTCCACAATCAGACGTTTACTTGACTTGCTTTCTTTAGCCAGCGTCACGAGATATAGAAAATGTTCCGTCCACGACCTTTTAGGATCTTTCTCAGCCGCAAAGAGGGTGACAACTTGATGATGCATGATGTGAACTTTAAACGCCGTCAACAACTGCTCCAAAATGAAATAAAGTGCCGGGTTGATTCGCCACCAGGTGCCAATGTTAGCCTGAACGTAGCTCAACGCCACCACCTTCAAATGTTCGCCAAGCCTGTTGACCTTCAAACGTTCATTCCATGCGAAACCGGACGACAGTTCCGCTATTTCCACGGCTTCAATAAACAGGTAGGCTCACTGCCTGAAACCTGAGCCAAGTCCGGGGTAAATTTCCACGCCCGAGAAGTTTTGAATCGTTAGTTTAGGTATCTTCGTGCCCCCCACCATCCCGGTCGGATGTACACATATATTTACTTGGGGGGCGATACCTGCCGCCATGCCCTGTGGGCCCATTCCTGGCGGCTGTCCTGGTGCTCCTTCTCCGGCACCACCACGCATTGTTTCGCGTGCGGCAGCATCTTCACCGCTCAGATCGTTGAGCGTCATCTTCATCCCGTAAGGGCCGTGGTTTTTTATTGTGTCTCGAAAAACAGTAGCATACCCTGAGCTCTTGTTGGAGCCTGGAGATGTGCTCGGAGCCGATCCAGTTGATCTGACCTCCTCTACGGCTTCGAGACGCCTGTCCATACGTTTTAGATACTCTAGTACCGTTTCCATGTCTGCATTTGGCTTTTCGGCCTTTTCTTCCTTCATAATCGACGAGAAAAAAACTTAGAGATAAGCGAAAAAATGTTCAGTCAAACGAAAAGAAAAAAACGTATACTTTATTCGTCACGAGAGGAACAAACAACTTGGTCACAGTAAGAACAAAACCACTTAACCGAGACGTACTCGTAACCACTCCACTTATCCACGAAAAATGCGAAAGTGCAAAAAAAAATAGAAAATTAAAGATAAGCTCGAAACACTTGATTAAGACACGTAAACCTTGGGCTCATAACCTGTAGGAAATAGCGCGGCGTGCTTATCGCTCCTACGAGCGCGGACGTTTCTTAGGCCGATGAGAGCTTCTAAGTAGTCCAATGCCTGCTTGCCGTTTACAGCCAGTTAGAGTTGTCAAACTGTGCTATTTGGTCGGTGACTTGGTGCTAGCCAAGTCGAAGGTCTTTCGCGCAAAAGCCTCAACCTGCGTGTTGCGTGACTGTTCGTTAACGAAAAAGGAAAATGGATTTTATAAAAAAAGTTACTAAATATGTATTCAGTTCAGACTTCTTTGTAACCTAAATGTTATGTTATAGTGTCCTGTCGTAATTATCGTTAAGAAACCGGAATGTTACCTTTTGCATACTTCACCAAATGGGTACAAAATTCCAACACTCCTTCCGAGAAATACCGGGACACCTCTTCATGCATACACGTATCGGGTCTTCATCAAACTTTTGTCCATAATAGCGTAATGACCCATAACATCCACTACCATCATCAATTTAGCCCAATTTGCTCTCGTAACTCCGCAATCCTTGGCGCACTTTAGTGTCGTCGTCAGTAAATCTGCCACCATATCCCCAGTCGCCACATGTTCGGGTCGCATCTTACCCTTCTTGGTGTAATTCTTTATAAACTTTAGCTTGATGTCGACGTGCTTCGAGCTGGATGCACTGGCTTCGTTCTGCAATTGTTTAATGGCTTCTTGATTGTCGATCTTGAGCACGATCGGAATCCTTGAATGCATACCAATTTCGTCAAACAATTCTTTCATTCCTAGTGCTTGCCTGCCGTCAACTGCAGCGGCCACAAATTCCGCTTCGGCTGTGGACAAAGCAACAGCTCCTTGTTTTTTGCAATTCCACCCTGTAATCATTCCGTTCACAAAAATCACATTTGCACTTATGCTTTTCCGATCTTCTTTATCGGAGGCAAAATTGCGTCGCTGTAACTGACGGTGCGTATCGGCGACGGCTCGTCATCATCATGCTTTAACATCAATTTTAGGGACTTCGTTCCTTTCAAATAGCGTGCAATACGCTTGGCCATTTGATAGTCCATGAAACTTGGTGCATGTGTGTGCCGCGTTGCCCGATGAACTGCGAAAGCAATATCGTGGCGCGTGCACAGTGATACCCACAAAAGCCTTCTGACGAGAGATTGAAAATCGTTAATAGTCGGAATTTTGCCATCAAACTTTATCGGTAGTTTCATTTTCATGTGTTCCGGTACAACCTCTTCCAGAACCGGCGTTTTCACTGCATTTGCGTCTAGCAGTCCATGTCTCTTCAACACTTCTTCTATCGTGGTTTGTTGATCGATATAATACTCTATCTCAGGGCCTCCTTCGATCCGCATATCCAAGAACTTCTCGACATTTCCGAGGTCTTTAAGTTCTAACACATCCATTTTCGTGAAAAATATATCTACTAGGTTCTGATTCGTCGCGGTGATTAACAAGTCATTGACATACAACCCACTAATTGGTCATTTGTTCCGTTGACCGCACAAAACTGCAGGTGTCAGTCAAACATTGTTTAAAAGCTAATTCAACCATCGTTTTCCGTAGCAATTTATACCATAGTCGACCGGCTTGTTTCAGATCATACAAATTTCTCTCCAGTTTCAAAACCAGTTCTTTCACATTCTCCACTCCCAGTTCTTCGAATTTTTCATTCGGAGTTTCCATACCTTTTGGTATCTGGAGGTGGATTTCACATTCTCCTTCGGTCGGAGCTTTTGAGTATGCGCTGGGCACATTGCCATGCCGCGCTGGTACCCCCCCCAGATTTTTGCCATAATCAAAATGATTTTCACATTGTTCAATTCCATAACTGTTGAAAATGTCACGAAATAATCCTCTCCAAAAATTTGTTTGTCTCCGCGGGCAACTAACCGTGCTTTGTACCGCTCGACCTTGCCGTCTGCCTTCAGCTTGGTCTTGTAGACCCATTTCGTTGGCAGGGGTTTCTTTTCTGGGTTTCTTCTGATGATCTTCCAGGTTCCAAGCTCTTCTAATCACTTCAGCTTCTCCTGTTCAGCGATCGCCCACTTTTCCGACTGTGGTCCACTGTGGGCCTCAAAATCATTCGTGGGGTCTGCCATTTTTGGCATCGTTTCATCATTTGCCGTCGATGTATCCACAACAGCAAAAGCCACCAGTAATTTTTTGCTTCCACTCTTGTCACTTGGTGCTTCTCCATTCGTTCAAAATTGTTAGGTTCTTCACCAATTTCCTTGGCTTTTCCTTTAGCCATAGCTGCAGCTTTGGGTGTCTTCTTCCTTACTCGGCTCGACTTTCTCGGGACAATCTACTTCCCGATTTCTTGCTGTCTTCTTTCGCACTTTCCGGAATCTTCGTGAGCCACTTGGTCGGTTTGATCTCCTGCTCCTTCGACGTCTGCTTCACGGAGTTCAGGTGCTTCAGGGAGCTCATTTTCTTCACCCTGTAGTAGCCTCGCCACCTTCTCGTTCGATTCTTCGCTTAGGGTCTCAATCTGAGTCACATGTCGGGTGGTGGTGTCTACCCGGTCCTTTAGCATTAAGACTTTGAAACCCTTGGTTTCGTCGTTTTTACCGAGGATTAATGCTCGATCGTCATGTTTAGCCAAAGCCTTTTTCCGCGGGTCTCTCCATACCATACACGGAGACCCGAAAACCACAATGTCACTCACAGTAATTGGTTTACCCGTTAGCATTTGAATCAGAAGTGCTCCTCTCGGGTTCGATCGAGTAGGACTGCGGTTGAGTATATAAGTCGCATACTCAGCCGCTTCCGTCCAGAACATCAGGGGCACCCCTGATCCAAAAATCATGCACCGAACCATATTAAATATGGTTCGTTTCATGCGTTTTGCCTTACCATTTGAGGACGGGGTACCCGCTTCAGTAATTTGCCGGCGTACCCCCGTGCGTTTGCAAAATAAATCCACTGTTCGAAACTCTCCACCACTGTCGGTGCATAAAATGTGAATCCGACAATCAAACTCTTTCTCGAACCAACGCAAAAAATGTTCAAACATCTTTGCTGCACGATCTTTTGACCGTGCAGCAAAAACCCGTACATAATTGGTGAAATAATCGACGAAAACAACTAAAACCCGGTTTCCCCGTCGATCTCGTGGGATGATGAGACCTTTCAGGGTGTTGCATATCACCCTGCCAACCCTGTCAATTGGTGAGTTCCTTCCCGAATCTTTTTTCGGTTGTCGTGACCTTTGTGCTGTTCTTTCAGCACAGGTCAGACAATTCGTCGGGCATGATCCGTGATCGTGATACCCGACCTTGGATCCATAGCGTGTTTTTCCACCGCGTCGTACGCCAGGTGTCCAAGACGAGCGTGAAAGTGGTGCAGCGTCCCTTCTTGTGCGTCGTCTCCTGTTTCATTCGACACCACGTTCATCACCATGTTAGAAAAACTGTGCGACAGACTTGCCTCTTTGTAGGCATACAACCGTGCTACAAACACAGATCCACACACTTGAATAGGAAACCAAACTTTGTTTTTTTAAACCAATTCCATTGATTTTCCATTATCCCTTAGTATGCAACCGTTCTTAGAAATAAGGTTCTTGGCCAATTTTGGTGCAAACAATACTTCTGATAGTGTGATCGTGTTGCTGGTGTGTGTATTCGCCCGTCCTTTTAAGGTAACCTTGCCCACTTTTGTCATTTGCAGTCTTCCACCGTCGGGAAGTGTCAACGCATTTGCATCAGTGCAATTTTTTGGGTCTTTCGTCGGAAATTAGATGCCTGCTAGCACCACTGTCGACAATCCATAAGTTGTCGTCAGTGTCTAGCATGCTTCCGAAATTTCCACTTGCACCACAACTTTCTTCTCCTGTAGCGAGCGCAAAACGTTGCTCGGACATCTGGTTCCCACCACGTCCTTTCCGGTCATTCCTTTTGAAGTGTCGTCGGGTCCCTTGTTTGGGGCAGTCTTTCCGTACGTGCCCTTCGTTTCCACAGCTGTAGCAGATCCTCTTACGCCCATTTTCATTCACTGCATTCACGACAATTCTTCCGGACTTCTTGAACTTCTTTGAACTTTTGCGTATCGTCGTCGATCTCTTGCGCCCACGCCACTAGTTCCTGCGCATGCTGTATGTAGTCTTGTCTCTGTGGGTTGTACCTCACTAGCAGAGCAAGTTTAGGCCTTGGTGCAGCATACCTAACGATATTTTCCACAATCAGACGTTTACTTGACTTGCTTTCTTTAGCCAGCGTCACGAGATATAGAAAATGTTCCGTCCACGACCTTTTAGGATCTTTCTCAGCCGCAAAGAGGGTGACAACTTGATGATGCATGATGTGAACTTTAAACGCCGTCAACAACTGCTCCAAAATGAAATAAAGTGCCGGGTTGATTCGCCACCAGGTGCCAATGTTAGCCTGAACGTAGCTCAACGCCACCACCTTCAAATGTTCGCCAAGCCTGTTGACCTTCAAACGTTCATTCCATGCGAAACCGGACGACAGTTCCGCTATTTCCACGGCTTCAATAAACAGGTAGGCTCACTGCCTGAAACCTGAGCCAAGTCCGGGGTAAATTTCCACGCCCGAGAAGTTTTGAATCGTTAGTTTAGGTATCTTCGTGCCCCCCACCATCCCGGTCGGATGTACACATATATTTACTTGGGGGGCGATACCTGCCGCCATGCCCTGTGGGCCCATTCCTGGCGGCTGTCCTGGTGCTCCTTCTCCGGCACCACCACGCATTGTTTCGCGTGCGGCAGCATCTTCACCGCTCAGATCGTTGAGCGTCATCTTCATCCCGTAAGGGCCGTGGTTTTTTATTGTGTCTCGAAAAACAGTAGCATACCCTGAGCTCTTGTTGGAGCCTGGAGATGTGCTCGGAGCCGATCCAGTTGATCTGACCTCCTCTACGGCTTCGAGACGCCTGTCCATACGTTTTAGATACTCTAGTACCGTTTCCATGTCTGCATTTGGCTTTTCGGCCTTTTCTTCCTTCATAATCGACGAGAAAAAAACTTAGAGATAAGCGAAAAAATGTTCAGTCAAACGAAAAGAAAAAAACGTATACTTTATTCGTCACGAGAGGAACAAACAACTTGGTCACAGTAAGAACAAAACCACTTAACCGAGACGTACTCGTAACCACTCCACTTATCCACGAAAAATGCGAAAGTGCAAAAAAAAATAGAAAATTAAAGATAAGCTCGAAACACTTGATTAAGACACGTAAACCTTGGGCTCATAACCTGTAGGAAATAGCGCGGCGTGCTTATCGCTCCTACGAGCGCGGACGTTTCTTAGGCCGATGAGAGCTTCTAAGTAGTCCAATGCCTGCTTGCCGTTTACAGCCAGTTAGAGTTGTCAAACTGTGCTATTTGGTCGGTGACTTGGTGCTAGCCAAGTCGAAGGTCTTTCGCGCAAAAGCCTCAACCTGCGTGTTGCGTGACTGTCTCTTTAACGTAAAAAGGAAAAGTGTATTATTATAAAAAGTTACTAAAATATATCAGTTCAGACTTCTTTGCAACCTAAATGTTATGTAATGGTGTCTTCTCGTAATTATCGTCAAAAACCGGAATGTTACCTTTTGTATACTTACCTTTTGCATACTTCACCAAATGGGTACAAAATTCCAACAGTTTCACATTACATGTTTATATGATTAGTCTAGATCTAATTATAGTAGTTAGCTCTAAACCACTCATAAATATTTTCACTCTTAAACTTACCGTCTTGTAGCCACGTGTCGTAGTTATATATTCAACTGATGTGTCCATGTATGTTGTTGCCAGGTTTACATTTTGGATGAATCAAAATGGCTACTCCCCATATATATAATTAGGACTATTTAAGTAATTAAATAGTCCAGACCTAGTTTAATCTAAATCAAAGTATTGAGAAACAAATTACATTTATTTCTAACCAATTACACGTTTCCTCACTTGCAATTCTAACAGAGTAAGCCTGTAACAGCTAGCCTGTTACATGGGTAATACTGCTCCAGTAGGCCTTGCATTTCGCGTCGCTGATCCAGAAGCTTGGAGGTGTCGACCGAACCTGCTTCACCGTGGGCTTGACGGAGCCGCACGCCGTTGTGGCGCTTGAACTATTGCAACCTTTTGAAGGACACCGAACGAGGAGACAGGAGCGCATTGGCTTTCTCCCAAAGCACAAAATCACTGAGCACGCAGCTTTCCTCGTGTGTGTCCACAAACGCCAAGAGCTCTTGCTCCATCACCGGGTACTTAGGGCTACGACTGTGCTTGGCATGTGCGGTGGCGTACATGCTTCAGGCGCTCTCACAATCTCGTTGACAGTACCTGCCGATGACGTCGCCAAACTCCGAGCGCACGCAGCCACACAGCTGATCGTCGGTCAATCCAGCATGATTGGTGCTGTAGCGCCGAAGGCTGTTCTTCTGAGCAAGCGTTAGATGGATGCGGTTCTTCGCCATCGGTGGAATTGCAAATGGCACGATGGTGTCGGCACAGCTTTCCGTCCGAGTCGTTGGATGCTCTTGCTGGTGCGATTTGGTCCCGTCATTTTGTGTTCTTATAGAAGAATGCTCTTAAAACGAATAAGAGCACTTTATGACCTAATATTTGTATACAATCGCTCAGATCACGCGATTGGTGCTCTTAAAAACAAAATGCTCTTATATCGTGGTTTTTTTTAATCCGAATGAGGGAGCGATGAAAAAGTAAATCTCGTAAGTGATCTTCAGTTGACTTTATAAGCGTTTAGTTGGTACTCCAACTACTTGAACTCGCACGACACACGGATGGTACCAGCTTTAACTGCGTCAGACGTTAGAGGTGTCATATCCCCGGTAGATTCAATCGATCGAAGTGATAACGAGCGTGACGACGTAGCAGAGCCCGTGACTTCCACCTTTACCGTGAGGTATCCAATCGGCTTGTCCGACTGGTCCTTTAGTACCACCTCCTCCGTCGTCGGCGTGGCCTTGATCTGCGCATCGATATCCAACGTTGCTGCTCCCAGTCTCGTGTCCACAATCATACTCTTGTCTTTCAACGAGACCACCAACCTCGAGTCGACCCCACCACTATTCAGTTCCTTGGCTGTCAATGGAAACGTAAAACTATCGCCCCACAAGGCATTGCCAACTAGTTCCTTCTTTTCATTTGTAGAAAACAACATCTTGGTCGTATTCGTGCGGTTCGCATTCTTCCCGAGATGTACAGAGACATAGGGTGAAATATTGGGCGTGCTGCTTCCTAAGTTACCGAGACCCAGCATGCCACTACCCGTCGAGCTCGTGACAACCATGTCCCTTAATGACACAATCGTGACAAGTACTTGCAGTTTCTCGTCTCCCAAGGACGCTGCATGGCTCGAACTCTTCGAGCTCTTTTTCTTGAGCATCACTAACGGGTAGCCCTTTTCCGCAATCGCATGACTTACATTCTTTTTCGTGTTGCCAGGTTTCACTTGGGTATGAACCCACTGCGCAAGATCCGATGAGTATTTCGGCGGTTTAAAGTCTTCTTGCAACTGCACCATGCTCACAATACACTTGCCAATCGTTCTGGCAACCGTACCACCATACGAATCCTTTACGACAAATTGCACCTCCTTCTCCTGGCCCGTTAGCGCGACTTGCGTCTTTTCTTGCCACACGGGATTGACCGTGTTATAAACTACCGCCGTCTTCATCACCACGACTCCATCCACTCGCACAACGCACAGCGGGTCACACGAGTTGTCAGAATTCAGACCATTAGCTCCCAGTACCTCCAAATTCAACAGTGTCGGTTTGTAATGGGTCTCGTCAAATTCAGCAATCAATTTGCCGTTTTCAACGAGTTTTGGCTGTCGACGGCGGCCACCAAACGGCGAGCGATCGACCACAGTCGACTGAACTCCCAATGCAAGAGTGTGGGATGTCGCTGTTAATCCCTTTAGCAAAACAACACCAGGACCTGTAATGCCTTGTACTGTTCCCTGCACAAGACCTGTCACTCCCCCCTTCAGTGCGCCTTCAACAGGCTTTGTAAATATACCAGTAAACCCACGTCCCAGGTCTTTTGCAAACTTGACGCCAACATTATCCGTCGACGACGAAGAATCGTCCCCACGAGATGCAGCGCCATGATCGTCATCAGCAAATTCACCTACAAATCTGTCCAACGAGCCCGTGATCTTGGCAACCGAAGAAGCTCCAGACTTCACAATCGTTTTCCCTAACACTTTGACGCCTTCCCCACGTGTATGTGCATCCCCAGTTAATTCTCCCTTTGTAATTTTCAAAAATTCCACCACACCCGACCCTAAATCTTCCACAAGTCCAATCGGATTCCCAATGATATCGGCACTGCCAATTAGTCGATACGCTTGCATCACGCCCTGTTGGACATAATTTGCCACCAATTGACTTTCAAGACGCTGTTTCGTCGTGAAACAGCGGACAATCACAATCTCGCTAAAGCTAAACGTTGGTGACCCACTTAAATTGGATCCGATCAGGCCAACAATTTGACTTAAAAAGCCAAAAATGATCGAATGACCACCACCAGTGGACGAGACAATGTCTTTGCGCGTAATGGAATACTCTAACTCGATTGATACCGAAGAAATGCGCAAAATGTCAAAGTACACCAAATCTGTCCGGATACCGCCGTCCCCATTCATCAGCATGCTAGGCATCGAGGGCGCGCGACGTTGAAGCGTCTTTTCCAGTGTTAGTCTTGAACGATATGCCATACTGGCATCTGAGACCAAGTAAGGTTCAATTAACTTGACAAGACTGACCAAGTAATCGAGATCGACTTTCACCGCTACGTCACTGAGACGAAATTCAAGCAGTTTGTACGTTCCCAAGCGCGCTTCGAGGTCAGCAACGACCACGAGCTTGACAAATGGCTCGGGTTCTTTTTTCCCCACCGACTTATCACTATACCCGGCATTAATCGGATTCATAATGACGGGAAACTTTGCCGTTGCTAGCATGTCATCGGCTTGGCAATGAAGGATCGAAAAGGTCCATTCCAGTGACGCTGACGCTTTTTGCACCTTGATAACATCCACAGAGGCGAAAAATACTTCTTGCGGGAAACCATCCAACAAGGAAAGCCCAACCCCATTGAATGCAACATCAAAAGACGAGGCGTAGAGCGTCCGGCGTTGCTGGACATCACCATCGACCTCGAGGTTCTGACATTCCAAACGACTGAGCTCTAACTCTTTTTCGGTAATTCTCAAGACACGCGTGCATTCTTCCACAACAACTTGGGCTGTTAACTCGACGGCGCGCTGTTTCTCACCATCAGAGGATGTCCACACAGTAATAGGATCCAAATAGCCGACATAGTCAATATCATACTTTTTCGTCTGTGCTTTCGGGACATCCACGTGGGAAACACGGAGTTCAACGTGACGTTCCTTGGACAAGGGATTAAACCAAGCGAAAGCGTGCCATGCACCAGACTTGATAGTCGCCGACATTTCCTTTTGTCCACTACTAAATAGTGACGACTCACCCAATTGAGCACAATCGATCGTAAAAGGAGTGTAATTTTCAATTCGATACGGTGGAGCACACGATACATCCGTCAAAACGACATAGATATACATGTCAACCACTTGGACACTTGCTTGGCAAATCAAAGAACGCTGACGGATAGACGAATAGACTTGAAGATAGAGATCTCCCGCGGAATTGATAGGAATGGCAAACGACCAGTTCTTCTTGTCAGCGTCGGTACCCCATTCTTCCGAGAATGAAAACGAGACATACCGCTGACTCTGCTCCACAGACTCGCCAGGCTTTAAAGATTCAAAGTGATACAGCGGTCGAGTCTCTCCGTCGTTAAGAGCGACGCGCAGTTGCTTTGCGTTATCGAGACTTCGTTTGTGAAACATATCCACAACCTTCTGTGGGTCGCTATCATGTGCGGAAAAACTCTGCAGGTAGAGCTTTTGATTCAAGCGGTTCTGGACAAAATACCGGGGACTTACCGTAAGCGAGACACCTGGCTCGAAGAGACCGTAAAGGCCTTCGATTTTCACACTGAAAACGCTCGGTCCACATACAATTTCACCCATGGTATTAATTGCCGTCGTATTAACCGGTTCCGACCATTGTGCGTGCTGAATTGCATGCTCCGAGATCGATGAATCCTTAAAAGCAGTCTCCGGGATATTACCAAGTGCACTCCACGCTTTTGGTCGACGATTGAGACTCGAAAGCGGCTTCAAGCTGAGACGACCGTGCTCTAGTGACGTCATGACAGGGTAAGTGAATGACGAACATATGCTCATCGGGTGTAGTGAGTTTCGCTTTGCACCAGGTTTAGCAGACGCATAGTCAAATGCAAGCGACGTGTTATCGACAATCCAGTAGGGGCTCGAGAAACGCACAAGCCGAGGGTGGCTAGGAAGGGTCATTCGATCGATATTAAACTTGAGACCAGTGTCAGGCTCAACGTTTTCTCGTGAGGTTGTAAACTGCTCGACTCCTTTGTGGATCATCATTAAGAGCGGCTTTGACCACGACGACGTCACACACTTTCGGGTATCATGTTTTCTAGCAATTAGTCGGACAGATAGATAGCCAGGATAACGTCCAGAAACACCAGACACCTCCGAGTCGTGACCTGCTTCCACTACGCCACTTAATACTTGGTCAGTAAGCTCGTGTGAACTTTCTCCGCGAAGTAATGCATCGACTTTGGCAAATTCGGTCTTCATATCCTTCACAGAACTCGATTTGTACTCAACAAAGCGATACTCCATCTCATACGGCAACGAGTTGCGGACGACAAATGGAGGAAGCAATGCTAGCTCCCACTCAAAGTGGGAACGCAAGTACCAACGACGCAAAATCACATTCGGGGTGAGACGTTCCACGACTTTCGTACACGTTTCCTCGGTTTCGCCGTACACTATATATCCATCCCGGTGCTGCTTGGCTTTTGTTTCCCGTTTCGCTTCGTGCTCCTTGAGCTCTTTAATAGCATCCATAGATACTAACACGTCGTTATTCAATGACGTTTTTACAATCCAGTGTTCATAGGTTTCCGGACGAGCGTAAAACTCTGTGATTCCCATCAAAAGTGAGAGCGGTAATGAAATGCGTTCATTCGGCCGCAATTTGATACTTGGAGACTCCACTGCCTGTCGACTTTCATTTCCTAGACTCAAATATTTCACTTCGTAACATTCTGAGCTGTGGTTGCAAAAGTACAAGTTGGATCTGAGGACAATCAGTTGCCGTTTTCGACCTTCCAGTCGCGAAAACACCGTGACAAATAGCGTCGATGGTGTGGCTTCGGCCGTGCTTACACCAACACTTACATTTCCAAACGACGGCAATTTCACTGGACTTTGGCTACAACCCCACTGATCGATTTCGAGCGAGTCGAGCATCGTTCGACCATCCTTCACTGCTCCATTTTCAATGTGAGCACGATCGTGTGCTTTGACAACAATTGCTTCGTCGTTGCCATTTACTTTTAAAGTGACGTTGCAGCCTGTAAAATTCTGTACTAAACAATCAGTCTCCTTGTGCTTTTTCGAGACCTTCGAGCTTTTAAAGTTGTCATGATGCTTCTGGAGCCCATTCTGTTGCGCCTCGCCATCAAGAGCATCCATTAAAGCGCGGTACGTCTTTAACACACTTGGCGTCACATTAATTTGGAACCGCTTGGCAGCTTCTAGCAAGATTGAAACCCCATTCTCCCCAGCACCAGACGATAGCCCCGCGACAAGTTCCCAAGGCTCAATGATATTTTCCATATCGTTTGCAATGTCACTATAGCATGAGGACGATATCTTGAAACCAAACAGCACCGTCCAGTCGGAATTGGCTGAGGTCGTCAAACCGACCCAATCAACAGGACCAATCTCGTCAATTTCTTTCCCAATTAATTCCATGGATATCTTCACATCTTTAATGACAAAATCACCCCGGCAATACCGAGCAGGTAATTCCGTGTCAGTCAGTGCAAGACGAAGGTTTCCCATCTTCACGTCAGTGGCAAATCGTAGCTCCTTCTTGACAGCATTAGTGTTTTGCGAATGCTTGTCACCAAATGTTCTGCTTCTCAACGCTGCATTAAAGATCCATCGCGTTTCTTTTTAGCGATAACTCTTGCTGCCTTTGGTACTCACTAATTCCTCCACAGTGCGTATAAGGCTGTAATAGCCACTCAAACAGTCTGATCTATCTCCTTTTCTTCATTACAGGCAACACCAACGCATCCCAGACGAGATTCGCCGCGTCATAGTTTTTCAGCAAACGAACCAGCTTCTTCTGTACATCGAGCGGACTTTGACCATTAAATGAATGCTTGGAAACGCGAGCTTCGCTTTTAAACAATTCCCAAAATCGACCTTCGAATGCAGGACGTTTAATCCACTCGGCGAGTTGCTCTGAAAAGAGAATCTTCGTTTCACACAGTTTGTTAATGACTTCAAACGAATGATATTCGTTCCCGCGTAGATTAAGGAAACCACTAAGTGCAGTGCTACCATTCCCAGATCTCGACTCGGACGCTTCATGGGACAGCAAATCATCGCGTAAATAAGCTCGCAGCTCTTGAAACTCGAGAAAACCATTACCATCCTGGTCAATTTCCTTGAAAAGCTCGCGTACAAAATACTCCAACTCGCTTTCTAGTAAAGTATCACCAACTTTTACGCGGCGCAGCAAGAGAAGCAGCTCACCGAGCTCAATTCGTCCATTGCCATTTTCATCGATTTCGTCAAACAGACGGTGCAAACGGTCAAGAACTGTATCAACTTCCGCTTGGTGCCGTAGTGCTTCTTGCTTTAAACGACTTTCAAGGCGAAGTCGAGCTTGATCTGGAGTTGTAGTCTGCATGTTACGAAGCGCTTCGCCACAGGACGCCATAAGTGACAAACTCAAGTCCGATCCAGCAACCAAAACGTCTGGCATTTGCATCATGATACGCTGGTGGCAAATTAATGGGTCCGTACGGTCTTGTTCAAGTGTATACTGGAGCTCGATGCTAGTTGGGGCCAAAATCGTTTCCATTTCCATCGCACCTGCAACGTATTGAGCCCCAATACTAAAACTATGGACGTTAAACTCCATTACTTCCTTCACCTTTGAGCTTTCCAGGTGAATACTTAACGTAGCCGGCACATTCACGCGGCAATCCACCACATAATCACTTTGCCAAGTTTCAACATTCAGATCCGTGAATAGTGACTTGGAATAGGACTGGGTAGGTAGCAACACGATATAACAATCGTTAATCTTCACGTCGAGTTTCAGCATCATACCGCCCAACAAGCTAAAAGGCGACATTGAGACGTTCTTTGCTACCGCTTCCACCTCGCTTTTAGCTACGTGCACTGGAGCAGGCGACGACTCAGAGTGAGCTATCGACGTCGATGGTGGACGTGCTGTCGAAAGCACTTGAGTAGTCTTTGTGATCAAGCGATCCACATACAACAAGAAATGCTCCAGTGCACCCACAGAGAGGATCACCTTCACGTTATTCACTGCAGCACGGACATTTTGCTCACCACTTTCAAATTGGCTTACATAGGCCGTGAGCATTTGTGGTGGCGTCGTGGCGTCAGACTCTGCAGCTAGCTTGCTGAAATCGGCAAACATTAGCTTTGTCGTTGGGGAAACAGGATTGATAACAGAAGATCCGACATTCACTACGAATGTAGCCTGGCCTAACGTCACATCTACATCCAATAAAAGCTTGTCAACGCCCTCGGCAACTGTGAATTTGCGTAAATTAACTCCAAAACCAGTCACCACCATCTCGGAAACCTGGCGGTCCCGTTCAGTAAACGCAATACATAGGTTATCCCAGCGTAAGGCAATTTGAATGTATTGCCCTAAATATAATGTTGCACGTCTTCGCAGCATTTTCATGCACAATTGCGATATAATCCACCAGAGTAAGCTCCGTCTGATCAAGACGATAGTATTTAGCTAATCCAGTCGCCCGACTCCGCAGCTTAAGAATTTTATTCAAAGACATGGCTGCTTCCAATGCACGCAGTTTCTCGTGGCGATCCTTTTTCTCCTGGGCTGACAACAACGTGTTGCTATCGATTTGGTCGTAGTTTTCCACGTAAAAGTTTTCATTTTCGACTGAAATGGGCTTTCGAACAGTCTCATCGTGTTCCAAAGCACGCACCGACTGAACCAGAGCTTGATGGTCCATGAATGGAACGAATAGATCACGCAGCAATCCTACCAGCGGCTCTCGCGTGATTGAAATTCGATTAATTGATGCAGACACAAGCTCCAGTTGCGCTACACGGTTCTTCATCGGAATAGGAGCAAAGTTCTCTACAACACCAAGAAGCCGGGGCATGGGCGGCACTCGAAGTTTGAAATCAATCCTTGGAAACGACAGCAGTGACGTCTCGCCTGGACTGACGTCTTCATTATCCTTCAGTGAATCCTTTTTCATCTTCGCCACAGCCTTCACATCTTCTTCGTCATCAGTTTTGCCCACACCAGCACAAATGTTTACACTTTTGATGCTTATTCCGTGCTCCACTAGGATTTCATTCGACGTTAGAACAAGTTGCAAAGCCTCGTCAGGATTCTCATGCAGCACATCGGAGAGCAGGTCTATGGACTTTAGCATAAAGCTCACGCGCGTTGGTTTCAGGAGCACAGGGATCGAGGAATCCGTCGCCACATCTACATCCTCACCATCTTTCTCCTCACCTTCTTCATCATGACCATCAACAGCAGCAGCTCCAGGCGTTAATCCCGTAATGGAAACTCTCACGTCATTCACATGGAAGTCCAGCTGTGCTGCAATTTGCTGTAGCACGCGATCTTTAAATCCAAAAGCTTTAGGTGCTGCTTCAGAAGCGCGCGCCGTCTGCTCTTCCTCTTGTTTCTCTCTCATCTCCTTCTTCGTCCGTTCCATTACCAGTAAATTAAACCAATTCGTCGCTTCATTTAGTTTCATAGCCACAGCGTCTTGCAGCTCAAAGACGCCTTTGACATTAGGGTCCACCATTTTGCCGTCCACAGTCACACCCTCAACTTTGACTACCACCTTCCAGGTTGTGGCCAACTGGATCACTATTTTCTTAATAGCTACGCATTTGAGCTCGACAGGTGCCAATCCTTGCTTGGCAAAGGCCAGTGTCTTAAGGAACTCGCTTTGCAGCGTCACAAAGAAGAGCGAGATGGTGATGCCACGCAGTGTTTCCGAGGCCAACGCAACGCCTCGACGCCCACGCACTTCAAAGGAGCCAAACGAATACTCAACCTGAATACTATCGGTCAAATAAGCAGCCGCAAATTTGTGTACAAGCCCCGAGAGTAGAGGAAAAACTGTAACACGCGCCAAGACGGGCACGACGCACAGCGACAAGGAGATGCACACGGAGAGTAGTGCCAGCACCAGCATCCCCAATACGGAGGGTGATCGGTTCAATAGATACAGCAGCAGTTTTGACAAAGTTCAACCGAGAAGACCAACACTCTTGCTCTCCACTTGATAGGGATTTTCGGTAAATGAGAGGCAAGAAAGATACCGTTGGTTGAAGTACTGTATTTAGTCCTAAAAACAATATAGAATATGCACTTGTGTGAAGGAAACTGATATTTTAAAAGTTGTCCAGTAAATGCAATATCGTCATGATATCGCTGCCTCAACTGCCTCGAAAGTTGCTTACGTTAGCATTTATCGTGCGTGATGGCGTTGCAGGGCATGAAGGAAAGCAAGTTTTGTTGGGCTTAAAGAAACGCGGTTTTGGTTCTGGAAAGTGGAATGGATTCGGCGGCAAAGTGGAGCCAACTGACGTCAGCATCGCAGCTGCGGCGGTAAGGGAAGTGGAAGAAGAGGCGAATGTGCACGTCCAGATTGAAAATCTGCAGCCGCGTGGTGTACTGTTATTCTCCTTCGAGGAAGGCAAAGAAGTGTTGGTGGGTGAGGATGAAATAATTGATGATGTCAAATGACAAAGAGCTCATCGCTGCTACTATAGGAAGTACACGTGTTTCTGACGCAGCGATTTTCGGGTGAGCCATCCGAAAGCGAGGAAATGAGACCGCAATGGTACGAGCTTTCTAAAATACCCTTCACGAGCATGTGGGCAGATGACTTGTTCTGGCTACCGCATGTGCTGAGCGGGAAAAGCGTACAAGGTCACTTTCACTTCGCAGCTGACGAAGACACATTGCTTGACCACAAGTTGGAGGTATCTACTTACAAGCACTCATGACGTGCAGAATCGATGTAGTGCGTCTCTTAAGAGTCAATCGATCAGAGAATTGTAGTCTATTGTGAATGTCATCGAACATCTCAACAAAGTTATTTTCCTCATTTCGATCTACGACGCAACCAAATCTCTACAATGAGGAAAGCTTCTACTAATGCAGGTGTGAGTTAAACATGAATATCCCATTCTCAAGACCATCGCGCCCACTGACTCTTTCGAAGAGACGATCGCGGCGGTGAGTTAGAAAGGTTTTGCTTTAGCAAGTGTAAAAAATTGGACTCTTCTACTGACAAAGAAAAGAACAGAGTGTTACTTGCGACAAATTCACGAGCCTAAATAAATGTACGACCACCACGTGCTGCTTGACCAGTCAACGCCGGAGAAAGCGAAGCGGCAGTGCATGCGGTTAGTAAAACAGCGCTCCTGCACTATTCGTAGACAACAGACCGCATCACTCACTTTCAGCTACATACTATACCCATTAGCACACGGAGTGATGTGGGCGCAAGCGGGCTGTTGGATGAGCTGTAAAATGGAGAATAATGAAGAAATTGCCTCGTCCGTTAAATCAGAATGACTGGTGTAGACGCGATGAGTTGTCGATGTTGAGGCAATGTCGTATGATGTGTGGTGTACATAGAATCGTTTAGTACCGTATAGGGTGGACCTGAAACCAAAGAGACATTCACCGTACGTAACGTACGGGGATGGCGAGCAGTTAAAGCTTTTCTTCAACAAGATATCCTAGCGTTAATAGATCAATAATACGGAAGCTCGGCTAGGTAGACGAGCAAGCAAGTCACTTTGTGAGCATACTGAAACTGTAGCGTCATGACCACCACCAGTCCGAACGTCTGCCCGCGGATCCGCACTCGCTTTGGGTCGCATGATGAAACCACCGGCCTGCATTTGGTGCCGCCGTCGTCCACTGATCGATCGCCACTTAAGTCTTGGCGTAATATACCGAGTCCGTGTGGCAGCCACCATTTACTCGAGAGTCAGTTAGAACTGGAGGAGATAGAAGGGCAGACTGGATACCAGGCCAGTGCGAAGATTCGCACAATCAACCATATAACGCTTGGCTTTATTGCCTACTTTGCAGTAGCAGCAGGACCTTTTGGTGTGGAGGATGCGGTGAGAGCTGCGGGGCCTTATCCTGTGCTATTGGCTGTGTTACTCCTGCCTTTCACGTGGGGCTTGCCACAAGCGCTGATGGTAAGATGGGAGGGAGATTGTGTGTGGTGTTTGCTTGATGACTGACAATTGTACGCTCGATAAAAAATAGACAGCAGAACTTAGCACAATGATAGACGAGAACGGTGGATACATTCTGTGGGTGCGACGCGGATTAGGCCAGTTCGCCGGTTGGATAAATGCTTTTAATTGCATTGCCAGCAATATATGCGACTTGCCGACCTACCCAGTGCTGTTTTGCAGCTATGTTGAAGCATTCCTTGCGTCTGGCTATGGTTATGTTCTGTCAGGCATGGAGCGATGGTTGGTAAAATGCTTGGCACTGCTGCTTGTGTTTATATCGAATGCAGTCGGTATGCGTGCAGTAGCGATGGCGTCAGTGTTTATGTCGCTTTTTGTGCTAGCGCCATTCGTCTTGGAACCCTTGTCAATTGAGACTTTAATCTCGCCACTTGGGGTAGTGTTGCACCAGAAATCGATTGGTCACTGTTTCTCTCTACGATTTTATGGAATTACCAAGGTAAGCTCCGTAGAACGTGAACGAGAAGTTGATTCTCGTTTATGACGATGCATTAACTGGTTAGGCTGGGATTCTCTTGGATGCGTTGCTGGCGAAGTAAAGGACGGTGGCAAAACCTATCCGATAGCGATAATGATTGCGATGATATTGATCACTATCAATTACGCGTTTCCAGGTTTGTGTATGCTCTAAATTTAGAGTTTCTAGATTTTGTAATTTTCAACTTCATTTGTAGTTGGGGCAGGTATCATGGTGCAGTCGAACTCTTCGCAGTGGCATGAAGGATCGTTGGAGACAATTGCCATGACAGTTGCTCCATGGTTGGGTGTTTGGGTTGGAATGGCTGCGGTCATTGCGACGCTAGGTGAGTTCAACGTCGTCATGGCTTGCAGCTCGCGTGCATTGTGGGCGACGGCGGATTACAAGATGCTGCCCTCTTTCCTCGCTATCGAGTGGAAGCGTTTTGGAACACCAATTACTGCGGTAATTTTCCAGACAGTGACCACAGGCGTGCTCATGAACTTTTCATTCGAGATGTTGGTGGTGATAGACACGTTCTTCAACAAGTACGCTACGTTGTGACTGTTTGAATGGTTAAATGTTGCAGTATTTATACAGTTTTGCTACTTCATTTGCGCTGTTTATTGTAGTCTCACACTGCTGCTCGAGTTTTTTGCATTCTTGCGTCTCAAGTACATCGAAAAAGACACTGTGCGTCCGTTCGTGGTGCCATTTGGCAACGCTGGCGCATGGGCCATCACACTTCCCAAGATCATGGTGCTCTCAGGCGTCTTGATTGCACAGAAGCGTAGTGTGTGGACAATTTGTGGTCTGTTCAACTTGATCATATCGAGCGCGTATCTAGTGTGGTGCCGTTACCAGCCAAGTATGCGTCAAATATCTCGCAACTCTGTCCGCACCACTGCCTACGGCACTACCCCGTTGTCTTAGCAAGGTGTTTTTTATCAAAAGTATTAAAATTGTTTTCCAAAAGTATTACAAAGTCGGAACGGTACTATACCACAAGTACAGGTGGAAACCCAATTGTTCACGTCATTTTTGCGAGTTAAGACTTGAGAATTGGTATCTAGGAATTACTGTATAATAAAACCTAAGAACAAATCATAAGAGTACTACATGTATTTGATTAGGTGGTCTTCTGTACCCAGAAAACTGTTTCAACAAGAGCCAGTGCACAATTTTTCTACAAACTGTCACTTGCCTTGTTTCCAATGCTTTTCCGCTTCCTGGTAGACTTGGTTTTTATCTTCGCAATCGCAAGTTGTTGCTCAAGATTGTCGGTAGCAAGTTCCAAGGCACCCGTTTTCGAAAGTTTCAATCGAAAATGTTGCAGCAATACGCAGAGTGGTGTCACGGACACGCGGCGCTTAAAAGAAAGTGGCGCTATAGAGGGAGCAACCGTTGCTCTTCTTAAATCAATTGGTACATCCCTCTCAAAGCCTGAAACTGCGCAGGTTCAGCACAAAGATATCGAAATAGCTGCGTACGAGTTATTCCATCACCGTGAATTCAATCAATGGATTAAAAACGTCGAAGAGCTAAAAGTCAAGAATGCTGGGGATAGTACATCTGTGATCCCGACAATGACTGCTCACCTCCGCGATGATGTATTGTACAAGATATTAGACTATGCCACACATATTCAAGAGTTTAGAAGCCTTGCCAAGAAGCTGCAAACTGAGCAAGTGAAGCATTGGCTGGAAATCGAGAAAGACCCGGAGGAGGTCTTCATCGTGTTTGGGCTTGAGAAGATGGGGGCGAATATGTTCGAGAACCCCAAATTCTTGGATTGGGTGAAGTATGTTGAGGAATTCAACAAAATCAATCCAAACAGGCATAAGTCGATGGTCTCTATGATAGAAAACCACCACGATGTTGCTGATTTCATCAAACAGATCGAGCAGGCGAAAAGAATCGACAATAAAGTCATCAAACGCTTAGCTAACACTCTCGAGGGTGATCTGATTACGCATTTCATCCGTACAAAATCACTAAGCAGCGCGCTAGATTTGCTCCCGGTTGATTCTCTATCCGAAAAATTGTTGAAGGACTTTTGCGGGACGTTATTATGTGGTTACATGAATGAATTTCCTGGTACAGAATCCTTGCTAATCAGCACATTTGTAACAAAATTCGATGATAAGTTTGTGGCGCTAACGATTCATACGATTAAATTACAGCGTGGGAAGACAGAGATGGCCAAGAAGTTGGAGTCTGCTTTGCGAGAACATTGGATGATAAATGAACAATCTATTACTGTTGTTTATGATCTATTAGAACTTTCTTCATCAGAGGACGACATGTTTCATAGCCAACTCCTTGAAACGTGGATTTCCTATCTAGATTACTTCCTCAAGACGTACCCAAGCGAGACGGAATCGTTGCTCGTGTATCTGAAGCAACGTTTCTCAACGAAACCTTTGAGCCAAATTTTCTCCATAGCCATGAAGTACCCCAAGATGAGACGAGCGATAGAAATCGAGCTGCTTTTTGAACGTATGAAACTATCCCCTGACGAAATGTTTGTGGAAATAGGACTTGCGGAAAGTGAAGATTCGGTTCTGAGTAATCCGTGGTTTCCGAGATGGATTGTATACCTTGAAATGTACAGCAGAGCGAATCCCAACTACAAAACATCCTTGTCTACCCTCCTCTATGTCCATTTTGGGAGTGATAGTATTGAAAGGCTGAATAACGAGCTCTTTGATTGGTGTATCACAAGAAAACTGCATCCGCGCTTTTTTGAAAGGTTACTGGGCCTAAAACAAGCAAGTAGACGGATTTCTCAGTATGATGCACTGGCCCAAGAATACAAGAAGGAATACAAACGACTCCTGGAAGATACTGAGGCCCTAAAGTAAGAAACTTAAGTTAGGAATAAAGATTTCTGGCATGATGACTTGAACTAGTGGACTCTATTAAGGGTTAATAGCTTTTCCAACTTAATAGCTTCACATTTACCATGGAAACCCCAATTTTCAATGACTGCTGCAATTTTTCTCATGACCAGCACAACCTACTGTTCGCTTGTAGAGTGTTCCATAGTAAAATCCACAAGGTAGCGTAGGCGAGATAGTTGAAATAATAATGTAATATTCCGCTGGAGACTTGAAGTTGAAGCTGTCTTGTACTTGTCCTAAGTAGCTCAAGAGCGCGTGCAACCCTTCTAATGTCCCTTTGTAGGCGAAGTCCAAGGCAAACAGAAGCAGGGACGTAGTTAATAAAATGTATATTAAAAAGTGATTAGTTTCCTAAGTCGCTAATCTATGCATGCGAAGTGTCTTCGCTGGTTTCAAGCTTCTACGCGATTGTACTATAACTTCTTGGTGCTAATAATAAAAATGGTCTAAAATAAAAAATGGCAAAAATAGGTACTGACCTAAATTTGGTTTCACCATAATCGGAAATTACCGAAAATATTTTGTACCATCCCAAAGTCAAAATGTTTTGGTGATATTTCAACACTCCTTCTTGAAAGTCAATTTTCGAAGTAGCTATTTCAAGCCGATAGCTTGACGCTGTTCTTGAAGTCTTGGGTACGGCACAGCTTTAGTCATCAAATCCGCTATCATGTCTTTCGTTCCAATGTAGCTTGTTTGTATTTCATTAGTCTCGATTTTCGACGAAATAAATTTCAATCATACGTCCACGTGCTTGATCTTCGAACTGCCTTCCTTGCTCTCGATTACTTTTATCGCCGCTTAATTATCCATTCGTAATTCCATGGGTTTTTTTCACTTTTATTCCAATTTCTTGCAATAGTTCGCGGTAGCCCAGCATTTCGACCTGCATTTTTGATGCCGCATAGAACTCTGCTTCCATCGTCGATAACGAAATACCTCCCTGCTTCTTGCACATCCAGCTCACAATGATTTCATCTAACCTGATGACTCCTCCTGTGGTTGATTTACGATCGTCCTTTGCACCTGCGAAGTCTGCGTCGCTAAATCCTTCCCTTAATTTCTTCACCATTGCTTTCACCGACCATATTTAGCTTGAGAGTCTTAGTACCCTTAAGGTACTTCGCTATACGCTTGGCTAGATTCCAGTCGACTAATCTTGGTGCATGCGTTCGCCGAGTTGCCTTGTGAACAGCGAAAGCGATATCAGGTCTTGTACAACGTGTTATCCACAGCAAGCTGCCAACTAGTGACTGAAAGTTCTTTATTGTGACTTTTCCAGAATTTTTCAGCTTTTCATCGTCCTGTAGGTTCAAATCTTCATATTCCAAAGCGATAGGAACCTTCACCGGATTTGCGTCCACTAAGTCGTAATCTCTTAAGAGATTGTCAATCATAACTTCTTGATCAATCATGTACCCATTTGTTTCGTCGTACACCACACGCATTCCTAAAAACTTAGTTACTTGCCCGAGGTTTTTTATTTCCAACATTTTCATATCTTGGAAGAAATTTTCCACTAGAATCGCACGCGTACCAGTAACTAGCAGATCATCCACGTAAACCCCGACAATTGCAATCCCTTCTTGATTGTTGGTTACGTATAAGCACATATCGGTTATGCACTGTTTGAATCCAAGTGACAACAACTTCTCGTGCAGCAACTTGTTCCACAGCCGACCCGCTTGTTTGAGACCGTATAGTGTCTTGTTTAGTTTTAAAACTCGCGAGTTTTGATCGTTTGAAGTTTCACTTTCCATTCCCTTTGGCACGAAAAGAAAAATTTCATGCTCATCCTCACTTGCTTTTACATAAGCATTTGGGATGTCGCCATGCTTAGCGAGGACTTTCCACTTGACCGCCAATGCCAGTATGATCTTTAACGTGCTCATTTCGATCACTGCAGCGAATGTGAGCGTATAGTCGACTCCAAACTTCTGCTCATTACCGCATGCTACAAGTCTTGCTTTATATCTTTCAACCTGTCCGTTTTCGTCCATTTTGGTCTTGAAAACCCATTTCGTATGCAGTGGCTTGCAATTTTTCGGCATATCCACTATTTTCCACACGTCGTTTCTTTCGAGTGCTTCAATCTCTTCTTTGATCGCTATTTTCCATTTCTCTCGGTTGGAACTCTTCATTGCTTGGGAAAAATTCCGTGGGTCGACCTCTGTAACCATATTCACAGTGCCTTGATTTTCTTCCGGCACTTCTTCGACTTCGCTTAGCTTTTCTTTGTTAGACACTTGATCTTGCTTCTTTGCGTACGCCCTGGTTCCGTGCCTTTCGCGTGCCCACGTTTTGGGTTTCCGTTTTTCCTTTTGTTTGAGCTTTTCAGTCGCTGCTCCTTGTGCCATGCCTCCTTCTAATTCGTGAGCTTCATGTAGTTTCTTCTTAACTTGTTCGTTCTGCACTTGATCCAGCGTTTCAATGTTCTTTATATGTTGTGTAACCACAACCTTGCGTTCCGACCTTAATAGGACTTTGAAACCTTTTGTTTCCTCGACTTTTCCCACAATAATCCCTTCTTGAGCTCTGTGCGCGAGCGAATTTTTTCCGGGGTTCCGGTACACTGTGCAAGGTGAACCAAAAGCCACAATGTCCCCGAGATTTGGCACCTTCCCTGTTAGTACTTCGATAGGAGACGCCCTTTTTCCGTTCGCGTTTGTCGGACTTCTATTGATTATATAGGCTGCGTATTGAACCGCGTCGCCCCAGAAAGCCAAACTCAAGCCACAAGAAAAGATCATGCACCGGGCCATGTTCATAATGGTCCGATGCATCCTCTCAGCTTTCCCATTGCTTGATTGATTTCCGGCTTCACTCACTTGTCTCGAAATTCCCGTGTTTTTGCAAAAACCATCGAGGTTTTTATATTCTGCACCTCCGTCGGTTCTTAAAACGTGTATCTTGCAGTTGTATTGCCGTTCGAAGTGCGCCATGAAGTGTTCGAATTTTTTTGCTGCAACGTCTTTAGTTTTAGCCAAAAACACTCTCACGTAATTAGACTTGAAATCGACGAAATTTACCATGTACCGATTTCCAAAACGATCTTTGGATGTAATTGGTCCTTTCAGGTCCGAGCATATGACCCCACCAATCCTATCGGTAGGTGCATTGCTTCCACTGTCCTTTTTTGATCGAGAGTTCTTGGTTTGCTTGCCTTGGGCGCAAGTCGAACAGTTTAGACGCCTTGTGTCGGTCAACTCAATCCCACTTTTAGGGTCTTTTGCGAGTTTCTCAATTGCATCATAATTTAAATGCCCTAGGCGCGAGTGATATGCTTATGCGCAAGTGCATAAGGGTTCCTCTTTGAGTGTCCGAACCCGCGTCATATTCCTTTTCGCTTGATTCGAGCACCGAAAACACTGTATCTTGATCCACCTTCCTTGGTTGGTCTACCTTTACGTCAACCGAAAGCACCTTATTGACTCTTTCGATATCGAATATGGCTTTGTTTGATGGTCTGTGTATCATTATTCGTTTTCCTTGCTTGTAGACCATTTCACATCCTTTCTCTTCCAAAAGGCCATAAGAAATGATGTTTCTTGCGAGGTTTTCGACGTAATACACCTCTTCAATCCGGATATTGTTCGTAACTTCACCCGTATTCACCTTTATCTGTATCCACCCCTTTTTGGACACATTCAAAGTCTTCCCGTCTGCTTGAAAGCACGCTCCACTTACATCCTTTGCGTTTCTTAAGAAACTTGAGTCGTTTACCAGGTGCATGCTTGCACCAGAATCCAAAATCCACTTGTTTTTGTTCAAATCCTTGTAGTCACCTGATATAGTCAAGGTGAAATCAACTTCCTTCGTAGTGTTTCCCTTGTTTCGACATTTTTCTTGAGCGTGTCCAAATTTACCACAGTTTCCACACTTTTTTGTCTTCGGTTTGTTTTCAACGTAGTTTACTGTCTCGTTTCCTGAGTACTTCTGACTTTTGCCGTCGTTTTCGACCGCAGCGGCAAACTGACATAATTCCTCGGCTTGCCTTAGAAAATCCGTCCTCGTGTGGTTATATTTAGCCATGAGAATCATCTTAAGTTCTGGTGATGCATAATGGACCACATTTTCCAGCACCAAACCTTCACTCCCACCCACGGCTTCCGAAATCGCTACCAGGTAAAGGTAGTGTTCATTCCAAGTCCTTCTTGGGTGTTTCTTGCTTGTAAACAATTTTACCGATTGTGCCGGCGTAATGGTCGTATGGAAGGCGTTCAACATCTTGTTCATTATGTGGACCAAGGTTGGGTGTTCCTTCCACCAAAAATCAACTTGCCGGTTGTAGTACTTTTCAGCAGTTCCTGCCAGATAATGCCCCAAGAGATCAACCTTGATCTCTTCGCTCCACACATATCCACAAGCAGATTCAGCAATCGAAACTTGTCGTATAAACCTTGTCCCCCATTCCTTGAAACCTGCGCCAAGCCCTCGATATACCTCTTTTCCATCGAAAATCCTAATCGATAGCTTGCAATCCTTGGCCGATGGGGTCTTAAACATTTGGGGTGGCGCTTGATTGAAGTTTGGCATCGGCGCCGCCCTCATATCCGGCGGATTAAACGCTTGGCCTGGTGTCGGGTTATAGTTTTGTCCCGCCGGCCGTCCTTCATTAATATTCCGATAATTTTCTTCGTACACGAAAGGCTTCTTTTCTGGATTGCTGTCGAACGATGCCATCCGCATTTTAGTACCCAGCCTCATTGAATTGTTAAATCCATAATCTTCAATGTTTACGTTCGTTGACTCCAACTTGTCCAATCGATCCGTAATTTTTTGTAGCATTTCTAGGAGCTTGGCTCCTTCTGCCCCGAAACCTGCTTGAGTGGCCTCCTTGGATTTATTATCACCAATCTTCTCGCCCCCATTTGGGCTCATAACCTGTTCGCTTGTAGAGTTTTCCATAGTAAAATCGACAAGGTAGCGTAGGCGAGATAGTTGAAATAATAATGTAATATTTCGCTGGAGACTTGAAGTTGAAGCTGTCTTGTACTTGTCCTAAGTAGTTCAAGAGCGCGTGCAACACTTCTAATGTCCCTTTGTAGGCGAAGTCCAAGGCAAACAGAAGCAGGGACGTAGTTAATAAAATGTATATTAAAAAGTGATTAGTTTCCTAAGTCGCTAATCCATGCATGCGAAGTGTCTTCGCTGGTTTCAAGCTTCTACGCGATTGTACTATAACTTCTTGGTGCTAATAATAAAATGGTCTAAAATAGGAAAAATGGCAAAAAATAGGTACTGACCTAAATTTGGTTTCACCATAATCGGAAATTACCGAAAATATTTTGTACCATCCCAAAGTCAAAATGTTTTGGTGATATTTCAACAGCTACCGCCGGCACCACCATCAGTCCAACACCATACGCACCACTACAGTGTAGATCTACCGTCTGTATCAACACAAAACGCGTTAAGGGTGGCAATGGTGTCGACATTACGGACGCAAGTGCCTGAACTTGGAGACAGCAAGCTTGATGTGGACATCGAGGTAGTAGTAAAAGATGCAACCGCTAAAGGCAGTGTTGCGTATGCAGACAGAGAGAGGAGCTGATGAGTAGTGGTGCGTGGTCGCGGTGCTGTGTATACGAGAGCGTGTGATGAGGAGGGATGGGATGTACTGTTGCAAGGTTCTTCATCACCTTTATAAATAAATGCCAATACTACAACTATCAATT
>MIQA02023382.1:0-19576 GCA_001887855.2 Sclerospora graminicola
CATCCACAGAAGTTCAGATTTATTTCAAGGTAATAGTTATAAACGACATTTCTCACCGTCAACAGCCTCGATAACCCGATTCAGAAGCGCAGATGCACAGCAGTAGGTTTGACAATGTCCCTGCTAAAGATATCTTAGACGACACTTAGCACCTATGTTAATAAAGTCTTGTCACGCGCAGGTACACCTCGAGGCCATTCAAATGTAATGCCGTGATCGTCATCAGAAGCTTGGCAAGTTGATGTTTGGGCGTGCATTCGTATTTGTTACGAGAGTGTCTGGGCGATCAAGTGGTAGCAAGCAGCTTTAAAGATCTTGCGATTTTTCGCAACGACACGCTGAGATATTCTTGAGTAAGCATTGAGACCGACGAAAGCTCTTGTCACCACGTGCTACTATATACTCGAGTGTGTTCAGGGCAGCATGCATGTGCTATAGCTGTGCGCGATGCGGAAAACAGCTTCCCAAATGTTGGAACATGTATCCTGTGCGCGCAATAACTGTCTAGATGAGCTTCGGGCGTTGGAGTCTCAGCTAATGGAAGTATCTGACGAAAAGATGAGATTGGTGGTAGCCGTCGACGAGCTGAAAAGTAAGCTTTGTGAAGCTCAGCAAAAGGTCTTGTCTTCCACGTCAACTATCTCGATGCTACAAGCAAAGGTGGAAGCGAATCAATCGGAAAAAGCCACTGTTGAAGCGAGCAGAACCGAGATTGAGCAAAACATGATAACTTTACAAGCAGACTACGCTTAGATGAGAGAGCAGGTGCAAGATCGAGGATCTGATAATGAAAACGGTACCACTGACTGAAAAGCGTCTCCACCAGCAGCTTGATACTGAGTCAAAAGAACGTGAAAAGCTTCAACTGAATATTCAATCATACGAAGAAACGCTGTCAGTGATACGAAACGAAGCCAAGCATAGCTCGGATACGATGTTGGAGTTAAGGGAGCAACTGAAAGTGCTGGAAACGTCTCGGCGTGTACTCTAGAAAAGAAAGACAAAGAATTGTCCAAGCTAACAAGTGCTTTTGGAGGAAGAAAATGAGGAAATGCGGCTTCAAAGCAAGCAACGATGTGAGCAGCATTAAATTCTGTATAAGAAACAAGAGTAAGTTGGAATGATGTTAATGTAATAATTGTCGAGCCCAAAAAGCAAATGTCACGCGCACATAAATCTGCAAACTGTCTAAACATTCGTGAGGCGAACGAGAAGCCAGAAGACAAGTCGACGATCGTTTTCGATGTTTGACCAATTGTTGCAAGAATTGTTTTGACCAATGAACCCGCTTGGTTGATTAAAACCACGGTTTTTAAAATAAGTCCTATAGCACTAAATTTAAAACCTCGTGCGGTAACGACCAGTAATAAGACTTGCCGGTGGCTGTTAAATCTGGTCTAACGGGAGGTTTATAGGTTAAAACCTTGATTAAGACTAATGCTTTTAACATCTCAATGTTTGTTCTCCTCGTACTCCTTTATATTGTCTGCACAATGTACCATGTATTGAGTACTGGAGTGTTTGGTCATGTGCACCCCATCTGTATGCGGCGTGCTGATATGCGGAGGTCCGGAGTCATTCCTGAACTCTTATTTTGTTGACAAATGACACATCCCCAATGATTCAATCTACTGGATTCGCCAAAATTCATAAAAGTGTACATTTAGCATCCCGGCCTCCAGAATTATAATATCACACAGAGAGATAACGTATAAAAAACATCAAGCCGGAGGCCAAAGTTGATTGCATCCTTGAAGCAGCCAATCACTGCGAAAAATCCAGCTTAGTTTTTGATAGCCTGTGAACGGAGGTTTACGATTGCTTTTGCGAGTCAAAAGTAATCTTAGGGATCCCTTTTTTAGCGCACTATACTGGTTAATCTTTTCAATAAAATGAGATACGTGTTATTATTATTCCCTGGGTTGTGGTTTCATATATTCAGTACCGTACTCTTTCATTAGCAAAGAATGAGGATCACTAATCGTATTAAAAGGCAATCCATTGATCGTCACTTGGGAGAATGGTTCGATCTGATTCTTCGGGATTAATTCCTTGGCTTTATCCATTTTCCAGTACTCGTTGGCATCCAGCTTTGTCATCGAGTACAAATCCACATATGGTACTTCATACTCATATGGTATTGGCTGTCCGGGATCGTACAAGATCGACGCAAGTGGATGAATAGGAGCGACACAGACCCTCCAGATGCCGTACTTAAAGAGATGGTACCCTTTTCTCCATAAAGCTTCACCCAACGCTCCATTGGAAATAATAGAGCCAAAATACGCAATGTCAACGTGTTCAGTAGACGGGATTACGGAGCCATTGCGTATGGCACCTAAAAGAGTATCAAACGTTAACAGTGGATTTAATCCATTAGCTTCCAGCTCGTCATAAACATCCATGAGTAGCAAGTGTAAAATGGAAACAAAACATCGAGTAGAACGCGTAGGACGAGCAAGCAAATCCATTCGATCAGCGCCGGCACAAAATCTTGAACTTTTGAGTCCTGTGATAGGTAAACAATAGTGGAAGCCACGCTTGTCACGGTCTTGATCACTGCATAACGTTTTATGCTCTCCTTGAAAAACAGGAGGTGGAAGTGGCTCTATTGCCCCCATCATTGCGTAAAAACGATTGGTCTTTTGAAACTCACTGTTTCTTACATCGATATTATCCGGAGAACAGTTTTCTTCTATATGGGGAGAAACAGTGAGAGTATCCGATATTATCTCGGTTCTATTCAGGAGATCAATATGAGGGATTAAATCCATGTCATTTGATATTGTATGCTTCGGATCATACAAATGCGAAGCCAAAGGATGAGTTGGTGCGACACAAACCTGCCATTTATCATCATGTTGGAAAAGATGGTACCCTTTTTGTTGCAATGCCGTGTCGAACGAGGCACCAAGTGTAATGTCACTATTATACGCAATAGTAGCGTTTAAGAGACTAGTATCTTGTGACTCCAAGTTCCTTGATGTAAAGTAAATACTTGGAAACGCATTCACTTCTTGCGACTCTTCAAATACATCAGAGAGTATCAAGTGTAGAACACTAGCAAGACACAAGGTCGACGGAGACTGTCGGATAAGTAAATCAATACGATCAGCACCATTACAAAAGACCGCATCGTCTCGAGTTGTAATTGGCAGACAATACTCCGACTTGAGCGTGTAACGAGTACACAATACCTCGTGCTTTTCACGAAAAAGTGGAGCTGGAAGCGCTTTCATGTCTTTAATCATCGAGTAAAATCGGTGCTTGGACCGGTAGGTGATAGTCTTGATATCGATAGTCGCAGGACTGCAATGAGGATCAAACGTAGCCCCATGTGGGACTTTTTGCATCTCCGTTGTAAGCACCAAGACACTCAGTGTTAGACATGTTACGATTGCGATTACATCAGGTCGTGAACAACGCGACTTTATCGTGGAACCAGGTGTTTTAGCCTTAATATCGAATTTTTTAGGCTCAGGTTGATTAAAATCGTGGAAATTTGCAGGAAGAAAAGCGACCGACGCGCCTGACATGGCAAAGTATGTACGTGGGGAAAGAAAGTAAGTTGGCAAATGCCTTCTTGACAAAGACGGTAGAAAACTTGCGAAGTTACACGGTTACATATGTCTAAAACCTTTTGGTAAGAGAACGAGAAAGTTACTACAACATGATCGCATGGAGATGACTTGGTTGCTCAAGGTGTCCGAAATTAGAAACGCTGTGGACTTCGGGGCCTATCGGCCGCTGTACTAACGTAAACTTTCAGTTTAGTGCGCTAAAATGGATCCCTAAGAAAAATGACCATCCGCAAAACCAATCGTAAATTTAAGCACATGTCCGAATAGCTACGTTTACAGGCTATCAAAACCTCATTTTTACCGATTTTTCGCGGTGATTGGCTGCTTTCAAGAATCTAATACTCAATTTTGGCCTCCTTTTACTTTAGTGCGTTGTAATAACTTGGTTTTTGTATTGGATGGTGTTTTTTACATAAACCTTTCCCTAAAACGCTCGAGATCTCAAATATTTTATGATATGACAACATAATACAGTTGTAGAGGTATACAGTTTTGACACGTACCTTGTAAGGCCAAATCGAGTTGTCGCCAAAAACATACCGAGAAAATATAAAATCGTGAAGGGAACGGCGAGTTGATAGATTTGTCATTTTGGCCTATCAGTATTTATAAATCCTTGAGTCATTTGTTGATTGGTAAATATGACCGGAGTGCACTAAACTGATCGGAGCGCACTAAACTGAAAGTTTACGTTAGTACCTAAACCTTGTCCACCTTCACTAACCAGACGTTTTTTTTTCTGCCACCTCAAGCACCTTCCCACAATTTTGACGATTCGGTTTTTAACACACCAATGCTAAGGAGCGACCAGAGCGACTATTACGTAATCACAATGAAGCGACCGTGCATGAAAGGGCACACATGTGCATAGAATCAAGTTGGCACTTTAGACGTTAAAACTGGTTTATTTGTTTTCCGTGGTATAAACATCAATCGCCGGTTTTTCCCATTTTTTTTTATGAAATTACATCTTACAAGGTAGCGCCCTAACATCTACTGAGGTCTACATTCTGCTTTGATGACTTACTAATATGGATTATCTCGCTGCTATTCATTATTTTTGTTATAAGGTAAACGATTCTAGCCGCTGAGGTCTACATTCTGCTTCGACGACTTACTAATGTGGATTATCTTGCCGCAATTTATTATTTATCAGGTATTCATATAATTGTGCACGAGAACAACAAGCGTTCTCCAGAAAAGTGTTGTCTGGAAGGACTTTTACGTTAATGTCACGAAATAGTACATGGCTGTCATAGTCGATGTCAAACAAATTAGAAGCCTCAGTGATATATCATCTTGATAGCATTGCTAGCAGAATTTTTTAAAGAAAGCAACTGACAATAATGTCACTTTTCGCTAATCCTGTATTCCCCAGGCCAGGAGATATCATGCTTATTTTCATCGCTGCTAGCATATTCCTCTATGCTTGAATTGATACTATTCGAAGAGCAGTGTTTTTCTTCATTGCTAGCTTTCCCCTTCAAAATATTCAGTCTGGGTTCCTCTCTATTTGGCGACTTGTAAGTCATCCACTTCAAGTATGCGCTTGCTACAACATGAAACTACTTGAAATTCGACTCACGCGGCAGTAGACGCCAATACGCAAAAAATATCTGCCAAAATCTTCTTGTCCGCTGCTTTCTCCATTTTTTGGCCGTTCTTTTACGTACGTAACGCCGCTTTTGTCAATAATAATAATGTTATGAACCACTCTGGAAATTTGGCGTTCGTACTGACTCCGATAGTGCTGCCAGCAAGTGTCATTGGCTCCATGATCAAAAATGTCTCGTAATCGATCAGCGGGCGGCTACGCATCAGCGGGTGACGCTTCCTTACATTAAGTTAAAAACTAGCAATGGAACCTTCAAAAATTGTGGCCTTAGATAGCCATACTGCCAAGCGTGATGAAATTTTCATCAGTAGGATGTATAAAGGGACCATCATCTCACACATCACTTCCGTCATCACGTCAAGAACCGGTGATACGTCGGCATTTTGCGCCTGCACCTGAATTAAGACACATGATCATGTTGCAGCTAGCCGTAACATGAAGCGCACAGACATAGCTGATGCGGACGTAACACAAAGAGTGCCCATTGACAAAAAACACCAACCAAAAATAACAAGCCACGAAAAAAAGGCTTTATTAAATTAAAACCATTGCAAATGCCATCCTAGGGTTTTTACCCAACCCGTCGCTACTTTGTGATTACGTAATAGTCGCTCTCGCCCGGATTTAAACGACGAAACCTTTTTAATGGACAAAAAATAACAAAAATTAACAGAATGTGCTACAAAAATTCTGTGTCAGTAAGGGTGATAAAGGCTATTACCTTAGGACCAATCAAATAAGACATTCAAAAATTGTCAATGAAGTCGCATTGTTAGTTCTCGAATTTCGTCAAGAAACTATTGCGTAAAAATATTCAATGCGCCTCCCTCATCTTTGATCATGCGCCCAATGTACCTATACTTCTCTATGTTTATCGGTTTTGATGCTCTGCAAGGCACTACTAATAGCGTTGAAGCTTGATGAATGAACAGACGTTGCTATTGCGTTCATATGCAGGTTTACGGCATTTGCCTGTATTAAAAAAATCGTTACCGATAAAATCGAGGCCCAAAGCAGCACCATAGTAAGATAGGTTTTAGTCCATGCAACCTGAAAATGATAAATTCGCTTCACCTCCTCTTCCATGCGACCAACAAAGACCGTGTGAGACTGCTGTTTTATTGCTGCAACCTAAAGAACGAAGTATCAATTTAGATGCTATTATAAATTGTGATCATTTAAGATTCCATAAAATTGATTGGCAGTTATTGTTCTCTTGATCATTCTTGTCACTTTTTAATTGGTGTTTGGGGTCATTTGTTTAATTATTGTTATATTCGTTTATAATTTGTATCCTCTGTTTATTTTTGAAGGATTTAGTTTACGTTTCGAGTTCTGTCGATTTAAACACACCGGTTGCGCATACAATTATTCGAACGATTTGCTTCCACATGTCACATCACAGTGCAACTCAAATTCGATGCCATATTCCATCCTTTCTCGAAGAAGTACAGACGCATCGCCATCGATCTGCACATAACAAACACGACGCGCTCTTGCTCTAGATATCACTCACACGCGAAATATCTCATAAATATTGCGATCCGCTGAGCCTCTGAGAGCTCAAAAAGCATCCTGAAAAATGAGATTTGCATGTCGTAGACCATGTATTCTATTCCAGATTGCTGAGTGTAATGCATACCATGAGAAGGGAACAAATCGGACTTCTTCAGGGGGAAACAAAATGCCATTAGGTTCGCACTTAAACTTTAACCCTCCTTTGAGTTCACGTAATACTGAAGATAATTCATGCGTAGTGAATATAGTGTCAAATTCTCTAAGCTGCGGCTGAAGACTGCAAATGACATTGCCGAGGGTGCATTCACATCAGCTACCGAGAATCAATCGAAGTTGACGCAGATTAAGTGCATTCGAGCGATACAGACAACGCAGGTTCAGTGCTCCTAGGTCACGCTGACGATGGCTAACAAAGACCGTAGATGGCCATATCGATTGAAGGCAAAGAGACGCATGACAACAACACCGTCTTGAAGTTTCGGGTCTTTCCGAAAGACGTTGTAGCCGTGTGCCTTCTTCGACGCATAGATAGCGCCCTCAGCCTCCTCATAGGTAGCCTCCGGTGGAGTGTTGTCGGTCCCTCCGTTATCGTTTGTCTTTTCCAATGGTCCGTCTTATATTGACTGGCACAGGGTACCATATATGAGGTACAAATCCAAAGATATTTAGTGACAACTATTGGTGTGTCCTAATGTCCTGTCTACGTCCAACCATCTGACGCGGGTTGCTGATTCTGCGGGGTCCGGAGTCTTCCCCCCAATCATATAATTTTAAGAACAGCAGCGGACAGCAAGATTTTGGCAGATATTTTTTGCGTATTGGCGTCTACTGCCGCGTGAGTCGAATTTCAAGTAGTTTCATGTTGTAGCAAGCGCATACTTGAAGTGGATGACTTACAAGTCGCCAAATAGAGAGGAACCCAGACTGAATATTTTGAAGGGGAAAGCTAGCAATGAAGAAAAACACTGCTCTTCGAATAGTATCAATTCAAGCATAGAGGAATATGCTAGCAGCGATGAAAATAAGCATGATATCTCCTGGCCTGGGGAATACAGGATTAGCGAAAAGTGACATTATTGTCAGTTGCTTTCTTTAAAAAATTCTGCTAGCAATGCTATCAAGATGATATATCACTGATGCTTCTAGATAATTTGTTTGACATCAACTAAGACAGCCATGTACTTTTTCGTGACCTAAACTTAAAAGTCCTTCCAGACAACACTTTTCTGGAGAACGCTTGCTGTTCTCCAAAATTATGTTAATAAATAATAAATTGCAGCAAGATGATCCACATTAGTAAATCATCAAAGCAGAACGTAGACCTCAGTAGATGTTAGGGTGCTATCTTATAAGATTTCATAAAAAAATATGGGAAAACTGGCGATTGATGGTTATACCAAATAAACCAGTTTTAACGTCTAAAGTGCCAACTCTATGCACCTGTGTGCCCTTTCATATGCACGGTAGTGTTGTTAGGTTGGTAAATACCAATTCTGTTATTGTGTGTTCTAGACGAAATTTCCGAGCGTGATTGACAGGCTGCTAAAAATGAGGCATTGTGCTACGAAAAAGTACGAAATGCCTCATATAAGCTTCGCCGGAGCACCTCATTTAACTAGGTGGATTCAAAATATGATAAGTTTTAAACTTACAATAAAATAGAAGCGTGCCCACATCGCAACACTCTTAGTGATCCGAGAGGTATTTCTACGTCTCTACGCAGGCTGTAGATCTTCTTCTCGTATCCGACGTCTGCTCTAACGTGTCAGACAACAATTAAGGTCTAGCAAACCCGTACCAAGAAAATGGTTCACTTTAACATTGCAGACTGTGCCTACATATTAACTAGTACTTTAGACAATGTGATCAATCCGTTCGTGACGCACGTTAGCGACTATCTAAACACTGAAATCACCGAGAAAGCACACCACACACCACACAAGCGGTGGTGAACCAAACGGTTCATGGCGGCTGCCGTCAAGCTTCGAAAAATTTCTCATCGGAAAATCAGATAATGGGTTTTAAAGCTAGTAAAAAACGACCTTTGCTTCAACCATATTTTCATTGTTTTTTATTTGTTCGTACCGCTAAAGATCATTCATTATCTTGTCTCCAAAACTGTTGTGTTTGGATTCATCCCGCAAACTTTTTGTATCCCATGGTACAGTGTGCCATTTGCATGGTATGGATCACGTTATGTTTAGTCGTAAGGACAATTGTAGGCAATGCAGTGCAATACTTCGACCTACTTGAAGTAATTAATATTGCTTCTTCGTCAAATTAGTATTTGTACACCGACAGCTTGGCGTGGACTCGATTTCATATTGGTTTGACATTCTCTGTGAGGTCTCGTGGCTCATCTGCTGGTAATATATGAGATTCAGTATGGGCAAGGGGCTGCCTCATTTTAGAGTTGCAGAAGCCCTCAAACAGCCAGTTTGAGGTATGAGGTGAAATATCCTCATTTTTAGCACCCTGGTGATTGATTCAATCGCGCAACCCTAAACCTATAAAAACCGCGCAACTCCTGTTAAGTGATAGTTACGTAATAGAGAATTTTAATTCACGCGTCCACAGTCACAGCAGAAAGGATGCCATCGTCGCCTACTTGCGCCCCTCAAGAATACGATCGAGTCGCTGACAACACGCAAGCGCGACAGGTGATCTCAACAGGAGGCTCACTCTACCAACTACTTGTCTCCCCTATCGTCAAGTCAACCGTCGGCCAACGCGACATGTCCGGACAAGCGCTTGGTGATTTCGTTGCGAGCGGCTCGTCGTTTCGCGATGTGATAACGACGTTGTGGGAGCGCTACCGACCCCGGATGAAGCTCGAAGCAGTCCGTTTTGATGACTCGTGGTCAAGTGAGGTGCCGTCCGTTGAACGCTGGTCAAAAATGATGCAGCTCAAGCTGAACAAACATCTCGTCGACACCAACAAGACAGAGCATGCGTGGAATGCATGGCTGGTGAAAAATCGCGGCAAGACGGTGCAACTGCTTATATACGATTATGGAACAGCCATTGCTACAAACCCCCAATTAGAAGCTTTTCTTTCTGCCTGTATCCGTCCTCAACAAGTCGACCGCGCTGGGGCTACCGCCGAAGCGTCATTCATGGAAGTTGTCAGCCGTCTTCAAACACATTGGCGTAGGACATTCCAAGCGGAAGCCGTGATTTGGCGAATGTGGGGGAACCACATTACGCGGAATCTGGATCGATCGACTTGGGACGCGTTGATAGAACAGCCGCCGCCAGTCTATATTGCCAACCTGCTTCGGCCTGCCAACACCCGCCTCGAGGAGCAGTTGACGGGCATCACACGTTCCGCTCATCTCGCTCTCGATTGCGTAAGGCTTCAATCGCGGACTATCACCACTTGCGAGAGGATTGGAAGGCGTTCGGACGCCGCCTCGATGGGTACGAGCAAACCCTTGAGACGCGACGAGCCGTGATCGAAGCTTTTATCCGCGATGCGCTTCCACCGGCACGTGAAGATGTTCTCGACCCATTACTTCTCATCCAAAATGTCGAAAATCACGAACATGCCGAGTAGATACTGCACTAGGGTATGTCAAGAAATCCATGTACGAGAAAGAACAAACCCGAAAACGCTAATGGCTGAATGTGAATAAACTTTCTATCAATTTTATCATCAGCAAATTGACCTCTGTAACGATTGAAAGAACCGTAACACACTAGTAAAAACGTAAGCTTGCAAAACGTCCAGAAAGGACCGCAGCGATCAATCTTCCGCAGTCGACCAAAAAATCATAGCTCATCATACGTTATGCTCATGTCCTCCTCATCAAGCTGAGAATGGATAGCTT
This sequence comes from Sclerospora graminicola, assembly GCA_001887855.2. Lineage (NCBI taxonomy): Eukaryota > Oomycota > Peronosporomycetes > Peronosporales > Peronosporaceae > Sclerospora > Sclerospora graminicola. Next base: position 10,545 of record MIQA02023382.1, read on the forward strand.
CTTCTTCAACATTTTTGTCGATGGGACGCAACCCTGCAGTCGGTGGAGCTTCCTGAATAATCTTTGCGGCAATAGTTGTATTTAACACCTTCCCAGCAAGGAAGTTTCTTCAAATCTGCTTTCGACAACGCGCCAATCGGATTTAGGTCCCGCAATAGCAAATAAAGTGTGGAAGACATCCGCCACGTTACCCGGACGATCGGAAATTCCTCCATCCTCTTGGTCCTGACACGCTAAAATGAACTGAATCAGTTTTTCCTTATTTATCCACTCCAGCTTGCCGATCATGATAAGTGACGAAATGTTCCACCAGCTGTAGCACACATCAGCCTGCTTCTCAGGTCTTCCGTTGAGTCCACCCGAGTCGCATTGCCGCTCACAGAGCCACCAGCCCAGCAACTGATCATCCACATATTGATCCAAATGCAAACCCCAACGACATGTCGTGAAAATGTGTCCTCCATGCGACTCACAGCCGGGGATGTTGCCGTATCCACCGTCAAAGTTGCGGCATGTGTTAAGGTAGGCCATCGCAGCGTCCACGTCCGCCAGATCCAGTTTATCCAAAATCTTGAGTGAAGATAGCGCACAGTAAGTGAATTTTGTGTCAATCTCTTTCCACTCATCGCCAGCGAATGACCCATCGCTCTGCTGTAGCGACGCCGCGTATAGTGCGCATTTATCCCTTTGAATCCGATCCAAAGCTCCCAGCATGGACAGTACCAGTAGTGCATGTAAAGTGTAAAGTAGATGACGATCGTGGCCCACATTGCCGTAGAAACCTCCGCATGGGTGTTCGCTTTGTAATACCCAGTTCACGAACTCGGTGGCATCATCTCTTCTTCACGATTTAGCAATGCCATGGCCCCAACGCCCCAGTACAAACCACTCACACGCATATGCTCAGTCAATTTCGACAGGTTTATTGTCATCTATAGCAGCTGGTTCAGTCGACGCGACCGTTTCGATATTCCAATCAGTTTCACCGGTATCAGTTATGCCGCTATCATCGAGTGAGATGTCCCAACATATTCCTGCTGTCTCTGATTCAAAATCGATAGCCGTCTTCATTTCAGTTAGCTTGTCACTAGCATCACGCAGTTCATGGAGCGCATCGAAGAAGTTATGCAGTGCTGCACTCTGATCAAGCGTTTCACCCGTCGTAACCTCCCGTTTCTCAATCTCTTGAGTCTGCTTTGTGCTTTTCTTTTTGGTTTTACTTTCCTTTTTCAAAAAAGACAAAGATGTGGATTCAGTGGTGGGTGGCACAGCAGGTATCTCGCAGTCGTGTAAATATGTTTGAAGAGCCTGATGGTAAGTAATAGCATCCGCGATTTCATCGCAACAAATTGTTTTCTCTACTCTGTCGAAAAGCGAAGGTAGTTCTTGTGGCAACTGGCGAAGCTCCTCACGAAAATTTTGTCCCTTAATTTATAAACGCTCCGTACAAAATTAATGACAACAATTGTGCGACGCACCGCAATGCCCATGTCAGCACATGAGGCCTTAAGTTTGCACTGGTACTCTGTAATATTTTTCGTCAAATCCTGAGCATTACAACAATAAAAAATTACAATAGGATCAGTGCACAAATGTCATGAATAAAATAAATCTACATGCTAACCGCTATCTTGCAGTTGTTTTCTGTGACATGCTTCTCCTTCTGCTGAACTGACTTCCTCAAAAAAGGTCTACCCCACAAGCCTCAATATATCCATTAAATGTACCACTTCTAAACAATTCTTCTCCACGAGTAACGTACATTTCATATGCCACATTCTGCGCGATGTTACGCGCCGTCTCGGCTGCAAAGACATTGTTCTACTCATACTGGCGATTCAACGCATTCCCCCGCTTGAGCACAGGCGACGTATACTATTACAATAACTGCAGTGACATTTACGACAAGTAAGCAGTGAAAACAGTGTCAGCTCGTCTTTATGCTGACAACTTGTTTGCCATTCGTCCATACCTGTCCGAAAAAGTTCTTTGCTAAATCTTCTTCCGACTGCTCAAGACATTGAGCAATAAATTTGCAATCAAAGTAGGTAAGATCTTCATGCTTTATATTTTTGGCGTGGAACTGGGACAGCTGGTCACATTGCCGGAGAAACCTCCGCATGGGTGTTCGCATTGTAATACCCAGTTCACGAACTCGTTCGCATCATCTCTTCTTCACGATTTAGCAATGCCATGGCCCCAACGCCCCTGTACAAACCACTCACACGCATATGCTCAGTCATGCACGATTCAAAGTCTTCTTTCTTGTTCTTAAGACCCACAAGATACTCGACATGCAAGTCCACATTAAACGGTGGAGAACGCCAAAATATTCATTGTCACGTCCGAGCGCAGGATCGTCTCGCGCGATTGCCAACAATAATAAAATGAATCTTGCTCAGAAAATGTCCCTCGCAGCCGTATTCACACACTTCCAACTCTGGACCAACCCGGTAGCGAGCACCATCGGCCATTTATAGCTCATTCATTACCTCGGTAAAATCCAACTCATCAGTCATTGGGAATTGGGATGTCGTTTTAGCTTTAGGCAAGCGCTGATGTTCTAATAAAGGTCCTGTTGGATCGAACACGCCCTGGATTTTCCAGCCACAGTGCTGGAAAATCTTATTTAGATCAACGGATTCATAAGCGCGAAAAGTTTCGACCACGAACGGCATCAAATTACGGCCACTCGATTCGTTGTAGTGACGCTGGAAACGGCGCTTCATGAATCCGAACATAAACTCTATTGGATTGAAAAAGGGGCAGTATGCTGGTAGGTAGATGACAACAACACCAACACTCCGTAGATACTGAACAATCTCCGGGTCGACATGGATCGCTGCTCCATCTAGAATCCATACCGAATTCGAACCTGGGTACTGGCGCACACGACCACGGTAGATCACACAATCTGGCGCATACGTTAACGTCAGCCGTCAAGGTCACCTGTTGTATGAAAAATAGTCATAAACGCCATTATGCCATAATGCTTGTATAGAAATGCGGGGCTTCCGAACCAAATCACCTCGCACTGCGACCTTCCTCCCTCGGATTGCGTACTCTCGTTTTCTCACCATACCCCGATTGTCAAAACTCACTTCATCCAAAAATACTAGATTGTGATGACTCCAGGCTATGTGAGATAATTCTTCAACAAACCTGAAGACATCGCGCTCCTTGATATGAAGTGCGCGGCGCTCGAGAACCTTCCAAGTGAAACCAAGCGCTCGCAAGATGCGCCACACTGACGTCTTCGACATCTCTTTGCCATGCACCTGCTGGAACGCCGTCTTGGCCTCATCGAGGTAAGCGAGTGGATGCTCCAAATAAAAAATTTGGATCCACAACTTGTGCTCCGGTGAGAACTTCTTTCGGTCACGGACGACGCTCGTGCATAGACCCCAGTCTCCTCGTAGATTTTTTTATCCAGTTGCCTATGGTCCGCTCTGACTTGCTGTAGACAATAGCAAGATGCTGACGCGAAAAACCAAGCATGTAGTAGGCAAACAAACAATGATAAACTGTGTTCTCGTGTGCACGCTGTCGGGTCACCACTACCTCCATTTCTCTTTGCATTTAATTAGCAGAATCTATGTGATGTCTGCTGATTGGATATATTTGACTTATTTTGCCAAATCAACATTCATTCAAGGCAAATTTAAACGAAATCGACAATATTTATTATGTGTAGTTTGTCATTGAATCGTCTGCTAGTTGAGAGTGGCGAAGTGACAAAGGCTCTAATTTCCACATGAACATGCGTTAACCCGCTGCGACTATCTTTCTCGGTCCGTTTTATCTCTATTGAGATGATGCAGCTGCATCAAAGGTATTGGCGTCGTGAGGTTGTCTTCTTGATCGACTCGACGATGACGATGAAGAAGAAGAAAGAGAGTGTCTAGATCTGAATGATCGTGCATCAGGAGAGACAAACGAAGATGCATGAGAGCTGCTTTGGAGTTCCTCAATCTTTCGGTCGCGCTGTCAGGAAGCACAAAACTATAATATAAATCCAATGGCTCAAAACCACGACCAAAACAGTCTCCAGTCATTTCATCATTACCTGCTCAATTTCGCGCTCGTATTTCGCTGCAAATCGCTTAAACTTGCTCCGAGATCGCTCTAATTGCTACAAACATCCACGTCAACGATCAGTCACAACGATACAGTACCCTAAATAAATAAATAAATAAAATGTACCTTGATCGTGTTGTCTTGTTGAGCCAGACGATCTTCTAATTCTTGGCACTTTGCCTGTGCTTTCTCGAGTGCATGGAGAGGTAGAAACGACGTCGTGCTGGACACTTTTCCATCAGATTCGGGGGTACTTCCAACCGCGTTTGATACGGATGAATCAAGCGGAGGTGGGGACGAGTGGCCACGCGGTGCACTGGATTCCTCCTGTCGAGATGCTTGACTATCGGACTGTGGTGACTGGTTGAGCTCGCACATATTCATCATAACCGTGGAAGATGGGACCTGTCGCTGATGAAAAGCTTGAATTTCTCGAGCCATAGCATTTCGTTGCTCTATCAAATGTGTAATCTTCGATTCATTGGTCGCGACCTTTTGGCGTAGAGTACTGGCCACTTCTTCCAAGCTTTGCCGCTCCAACTGCTCGTCATGTAGCTTTGTCTGTAAAGACTTGATTTCGTACTTGCTCGTGCTTAGTTTGGCCTCCAAATGCACGATTCGTTGCGATACGGCCGCATTTTCGGCCTGGGCGCCATACCGCTGAGCCGAAATCTCGGTCGAAACGTGCTTTTGCGTATCGAGCTCCTGCGCCAAGTGTTGTATTCGCGTTTGAAGGTCATTTCGCTTGGTCTCGTTTTCCTCGAGCTTTTCTGTAAGTAAAGCCACTTGATCACGATACGTCGTGGCTTCAGTTGTTAACACGACGTTCTTTTCTCGGACGGTTTGAAGCTGGTTTTCCAGTGTAGCCACTTGTTTTCTCAACGATTCGTTCGCTATCGCCAGTTCTTCCTGTAGCGCAGATATTTCGGCTCGTGCTTTTTGCATTCCCTCGTGTTCCTGGATCAAGGATCGGTAGGTATGGCGTAAATCTTCCAATTCAATCTGAAGAGTGTCTCGTTCTCTCTCAATTTCGCGGGTCGATTGCTTCATGATTTTATTGGAATGCGAATGAGATCGTTCCATTTGTTGCAGTCGAGTACATTCTTCGCTAATTGCTTGATTTTCTACCGTCATATTCTCCAAGTCTTGTGCGAGTGCTGCCAATTCAGCAGTGTGGACTCCTTTCAAGTGTTCGAGACGGTCAAGTTCGTTGTCAAGATGAGAACAGTGACTTTGTAGCTTGCTCAATTGATCTTCCGACTCGTTCAATTTGTTCACAACGTTGCCCATCTGCTCTTGCAGTTCCGTCACATCAGATTGTTTCGACTGCAAAGCTTTACAAAGCTCGTTCTTTTCATGCTCCAGCTCGTGATATTTTTCCGTCAATGCATCCAGCTGATCATTCACACCATCTTTTTCACTGTCCAGTGTACGCGTGAGCTTTTTCAAAGACGTGATCTCGGCATTCTTTGCTGAAATATCACTTTCAAGTGCACTGATCTTAGCATTCAAGTCATCGATTTCTACCTGTTGCCGCTGTGTTTGTAGCTGTCGCTGCTTTGTCTGATAAACTAATTGGTCTCGAGATGACTCCATTTGCTCAACGAGGAGCTTTAAATTTTCAAGAGCTTCGGTTTTCTCCGTCAACGCACGGTCCTTTGTCTGCATCTCTGCTCGTAATTGCTTGACTGCAATGTCCCGAGCACGATTCGTTTCTTTTGCCTGCAGCAACTCATCTTGCAGCAAAGCCAGTTGCGTCTGGACCCGTTTGTGGTTTGCTTTTTCTTGTTCTAACCGTGTTTCCAAGTGATGCGAGTTGTTTTGCCGCAGTTTGACCTCGCTTTGGAGCTGTTGCACGTGGTTTTTTAAATCACTGATCGAACTCTGGCTAGACTGAAGTGCATCTTGACGAGATGAAAGCGAATGCTGTTGAGCTTGAACCTCGTTCGATAGCTTTTCAAATTCACTTTGGTAGTGTTTGCACGTCTGACGGGCGTTGCGTAGCTCCATCATGGCATTGTCGTAGTTGGTTTGGAGCTCGACTTGTTCCTTCTCCAGCGATAAACATCGTTTGCTTGTCACGGCATGTTCAGCTTGCAACTTTTGAAGTTGAATCGATAGCTTTTGCGCGTGTGTAGCCTCATTTTCTACTCGATTTTTCAAACTTGTATTTTGATCCCGCAGCTCTTCCACGTGGCGTTTCAGTGCTAAAGCTTCATTTTGAACAACGAGCTTCTCATTCTCAATTTCTTCCGCACGACTCAACAAAACCTGTGCTTCCGTGTACTTGTCGGTAAGCCCACGGATCTTTTCCTTGCTCTCAGCAAGTTCAGTCTGAAGCGTACAAACTTCGCGCTTTTTACTCTCCAGCATAGATTCAAGGTGACTTTGTGTTTTGGCGGCCAGTTTTTCGTTTTCACTCAGTTTCTTTTTCACGATCTCGGCCTCTTGCAATGAAACTTTTGTTTTTCGCAAGTCTTCTTCCAGATTCATAACTTGAACCATCAAATCTTCTTTCTCTCGGCAAAGCGTTCGTCGTTCTTCTTCCAGCCACTTTATTTCTTGCGCTAAGAGCGCTTTCTTGTCGTTTTCGACACTCTCGGAACCTGTTGCGGCTTCTAACCGTTCAACCTTGGCAGTCAACCGTTCGACCTCTCGTTTCTGAATCACTATTGCTTGGTTTAAAGAGTGGCATTCAATATCGCGCTGAGATAGCTGCTGGTCCATTGAGCTTAGTTCCCGATGAAGAGAAGCATTTTTCTCATTCTCATGCGTGTGATTCGCCTCACTCTGCTTGAGAGTTTGACGCAGCACATCCAGCTCACGCGTTTGCGCATCAATTACACCACGCGTCTCCACAAGCGAGTGTTCTAGCTTTGTTTTCTCTACAGTGAGCTCTTTTATTTTCGCTTGAGCGCGAGCAAGATCGCTCGTGAGCACGCGATTGTGCGAATTGGCATTCGCAAGAGCGTTTGTATACGACAGTTTATCATAGTGCATAGCACGAAGAGCATCTTCCAGGCGATCTTTATGTGCCGTCAGGGTCTGCACCTGTTCTTGCAACGCATTTGTAGCTTCGGGAGCTTCTGGAGATGAGGTGGTAGATTCAAAACGACGAGAAATGGGTGGATTTGCATTTGCAGACTCGTCATGTGATTCGTTGCAGTGCAAATGCTCTTCCTCCAGAGCCGAATACTTGGTTTGCAAAGCTCTCAACTCTGTAACAACGTGCTCTCGATCTAACTCCGCTTGCCTATACACGAAACATGATTTGTATCAGTCAGCCGTAGGAAATACAGCAAAAATAATGGAGCAATCGACAAAACGCACTGGAGTTTTTCTGCAATATCGCTGTTTCGACGGATTTGCTCGGCTGCATCTTTTAATCGGCTTTCATACTTGGCCACCTGGTCATTGAGAAGATCTACTTGGGTAGTCAGCTGTTTTATCCGCATCTCAGCTGCATCCTGTTTGGCGCTTGTTCGACATTGCTCTTCTACGTTTTGAAACTTTGTCGATAATTCCTCGTCGTTCAAGGCTCGCCCCGAGAGATTCGACAGCCTCTTGATCTCTTTTTCGCGCTTCTCTAACTTTTCGTTGAGCTCGTTGCATTGCGTTTGTAGCTTGGCATTTTCTGTCGTTAACGCAGCTAGTTGCTCCTGTAGATTTTTAGCCACTTGCGATTGTTGTTCTGCCTTCTGCTGCTGCTGTACCTCTTTTGTCGATTGACTATCCAGTGAAAGTCTCTTTCCAAGTGATTTTTGCACCATGCTTTTCGTTTCAACGCCAGTTAATCCTGTTGCCAACGCACGTTCCAGTTGTTCCTGTAATCTAGACACCTCTTGTTCCTGTAAAAAGAGAGCAGAGAGCAGAGAGAGAGAGAGCGCAGAGTCAGACGAAAGCAATCAATCTGGTCTCTTCTTTCCACATACTCTTTTGTTCCATTCCTGTGTTTGTTGGCTGTTAAGAAATTGCAATTTCTTAATGTCATCACGCAGTCCCTCAAGCTGCAACTCGCAAGCCTTCTCTCTCTCGCTGATTGCCTCTTCTTGGTGAATGATTTCCAGATGGAGCTGGCTCAAGCAGAAACATTTGTTTTTAGGACTATTTTCTCCACTGTACTTGCTCTCGACGTTTCTGTCCTACACTGTTGTTTTCCCGTGTGAGCTGCGCATTTTCTTTGCGTAGTGGCAGCAAGATTTGCGAAAACTCTAGCACGTCTCTTTGAGCCGCTTCTAACGTTCGCTCTGTTGCCTTGCGCGCCGCTGTCGCAGCCGCTAAGTCATTTAGTAGGCGGCGGACAAGGCGGACGCTCTCGAATCCCATTGGCTACATACACAGTCATAAGCGAGTCAGGTACTTAAAATGGCACCACGGAGAAGTAAAAAAACTGTGAAAACCTCGTCGTACGACATTGCGTGCAACTTCTTTTGCAACTCATCATAGCTCTGCTCTTCCTCGGCCCTAGTTACCTCCGTCACGTCTTCACCCGCAGTGAAAGATGTCATCTCTCACTTGGTTGTCCCTGAACCAAACATATCGTATTTAAGGGAACACTGACTGTTGTCTACCAAGGTACTGTACCGTAAAGTTACTTAACAGTTAAAGTAACGATAAGCAACTGGCAAGCACAGGTTTCTGGTTTTGAAAGAACTTTTGATCATCAGAAATACAGAGTTTAACTCTAAATTTTTTATTTACTTCATGCAGAGATCTTAATTGCCTGCTTTCCTGAGACAAGTAACACAGAAGCGTAATCGTGATAGAATTCACATAAAATTGGATCATTTTTCTTCTTTTTAAGGCGGCTTCATTCTCTCCCTAACGTGTGGGCTGTGCGAACTGCGCAATCTAGGTTATATTCAGGTTTTATTCAAACCTTCTCTGGTTTTGCGCTGATCACGTCATGTTAATTAAATTAGAGAGGCTCCGTTTGTAGTACCCCCGGTGAGGGA
>MIQA02023383.1:0-34859 GCA_001887855.2 Sclerospora graminicola
GTCGCCGATCGCGGATCCTTCGCACCAATCGCAGTTGGTCGAGTATCCTATGGATATCGAGTCGATCTATCAATCGTCATCACAATCTGGAGCGGCATCCACCGACTCCTCGGCTGGGATCACACGTATGACGTTGGGCCCGAAAGGGATCCAGCAGATCGACCCCAAGACCGAGTCGCAGAACAGGAAGAGAAAGCCTGAACCTGGTAGAGTCGGATCGGACGATAGTTTTGAAGATGCTCAGGAAGTGCCACAGGCCAATCCGACCTCCAATACCGGTCATACCAACATGCCGGAGGTCCCAGAGCAATTAAAAGCCATGTTCGCGACAACGATGAACCGATTTGCGGGTGAACAATATGGATTGCCTCAGTACACACCTGGACAAGGACAACCATGGCGATCAGCACCGAATATGAATCAGTCCGCTGAGAAATCGGTCAAGAGACCCGTGGACGTGGAGATGGAATCAGGCCGATCAGCCGGAATTGTTCGTTCGATATGCCAGGCCGATCACCAAGACCGATTTCACCGATCACCCCCACGGAGTGATGTGGACATGGAGTCAGAAGGCGAGATCAGTCAACATTTCGATCCAGATGACCTGGACATTGAGATGCCTCGCAGAGCGAATATGGCCTCCGCGCAGGCATTTGACAGTGAATCAGGAACGATCACCCGAGTACGAATGTCTGCGATCTCGGAATTGAAAGATTTCACTGGCAAAGATATGGATGACGATCAGGGTTAAGCCGGACTAAGTCAGCTTTTCTGAGGGACAAGACACCGGAAGCTGAAAGATGCCTGATCTTCGCTGATCTAATGAAAGGTCCAGCCAAGAACTGGCTCAAACAGCTAAGTCGAGAAGTGCGTCTGAAGTGGCCTCGTCTGTGTGAAGAGTTCGAAGAACAATATTGCAATTCGGGGGTGTCTGTCGCTAGACAGTACTACCACATGAAGAAAAGACCCGACGAAACGCCGATCGAGTAATTACATCGGTTGAATGTTGCTGGTCTACGCGCGAAAATGCCGATCAAGGACCCACGACACCCGGACATAGCCCGTGAACATGTCGAACACTTCATTGGAACTCTGGACAATCGCGATCTAGCTGATCAGCTAACCCTGCTCCGTATAAAGGACTCAGAACAACTGGAACTGACTCTAAGGACGTTGCAACGGGCCAAGAGTCGACAGCCCAAGGTCGAGGTAGGATCGAACCGGTACCGGTCCAAGCCACACCCTGATCAGGGCAAGATACCGGCAGCCCGACCAGCCAGAGCGATTCAAATGATCACGAAGGAATCAGACAGTTCAGGTTCGGAAGAGGAAAGTGGTCAATCAAGTCTGAGCTCGGACGAAGAACAATATCGTCATATTTTTACGACGGAGCCAGTGTATCGCCCGAGATCATCGGCTAATGGCATGGATGGACGGAAACCTGGTGGTATTCAACCTGATCAGGACCGATCTCGTAAGAAATGTGTGCATTGTGGGTCGACCAAACATGGAGATCGTGATTGTTGGAAAAGAATTACGTGTGGAAAATGTGATCGTAAAGGTCACCCTTCTGATCACTGTTTTTTTCGTGTGCAAGACCTGTGGGAAGCTTCATGACGCCGGCGCCTGCCCTATCGAAGAATTCTTTAATCTGATGCGCAAGTGGTATGTGCCGACTAAACATGCTGGTATGCTCCCACCAGATGTTGAGAAGATGTTAAACTAGATCGCTCGCCAGGTTGGAATCTGGTTCGAGCCGAGCGATCTATGTTCTGCATTTATGCATATGTCGGTAGCGGAGATAAGTTTGAGGAAAAGAAGATAACCGACAATACATGTTCTAATTCAAATTGCATCGATCGGTGTCCGATCTACAGTCTCAGAGTGGATGAATATTCCCGATCGGACGTGATCATGGAGTTGGATCTACTGCCCGGTGAATCCCGAGGATACTGGAAGTATCACTCTCCCGACAAGTGGTTTAAACAGGCTAAAGCTAATGGAAAGATCAACAATGAAAAAGCCACTATTTTATTTGACTCTGGGGCGGAAGTCTCGATCATCGACTCCGCCTTTGCTCGTAAGGTGGGATGTCGTATAGACAGTACCCAGAGGCAAGAATGTGTTGGGATCGGCGAGAGTTCATATATGACGGAAGGACGATCACGTGTGAAGATCACCCTGGCGGGATCCCTGGTCTACTATTTTAATGCTTGGGTTGGCCGGCTAGCCGGTCAAGACGCGATATTGGGGATGGATTTTATGGTACCAGCCGGTATACGACTTGACCTGTCTCATGGAACCCTGACTCTGCCGGATGAAGTGCAGATTCAGTTATCTGGCCGACGACCTTTGTATGGTACTCATGTACGGATGTTAAAGATGGGTCAGTACGAGAACATTGGGGTGTCCCGATCAGTCGATGTCATGATTCGGTCGAGTGATCGGCAACAGAAATTGTGGCTGACCCGTGGCGAACGTTGGGTACCAACGTTCGTTAAAGGTATCGGCCGATCAAGCTACATCAGAGTCACAAATATATCCGATCAGCCGCTGATCATCCATGAAGACATGATCTTAGGGATGTGGTTACCTGAAGGGAAAGTACCCCGACAGATCGGATATGTTTCAGTGGGATCACGAAGATACATCGAATGGCAGAATCTGGCTTATCAAGCCACCACGGACATGATCAGTGACGAAGACTTAGCGGATGAAGATACCTCACCTATGGTCGAGAAGCCGGAGTATTCTACGCCGACCAAGCTGCTGATCAGGAGGCCATCGATCGAAGCGACAGGGGAAGGCCGGGTCAAAGAAGGTCCACAGATATTGAGTATAATTAGGCCCGGCTCACCGAAAACAACGGACCCAGCTAGCGGAAAGGACAGTGAAGAGTCCAAGCACGATCATGAGGAAGAAAAGGAGGATGAACCAGCTGAATTCATTACAGAGGAGGGTGAACCCGAAGTAAACCATCGGTCGAGTGACGTACAAGGGGCGATTCAAGATGATGCCGATCAGAAAAAGGTAGATCAGGTGGACGAGCAAGTGTGTATACACGAAGGTGGCGATCAGTATATTGAAGGTATCGAGAAGCAGATGGCCGTGTTACCGGAAGTATCGCCAAATATGCCAGAAGTCACCATGGAAGATTTACAGGTCGGTGATCCCGAAGTGAACACGCCCGAGCAGATCGATCAGCTAAAGAAGATCATCTGGAAGAGGCGTCACTTACTGATGGGGAAAGGTAACGCCCTACCCCCAGCCGCATTCGGAGCTGTCTGTGACATAGACGTGGGAAATGCAAGACCGATCGCTCAGCGTTGTCGTAAAGTTGCACCTCAATACCGGGAAAAGTTATCCGATTTGATCAAGGGTTTGCTGAGTACAAAGATCATCCGACCATCAACATCTCAGTGGGCATCACCGATTGTGATTGTGATTAAGAAGAATGGGGTTGATATTCGATTGTGTATCGACTACAGAATGGTGAATCGCCTCACGAAGTTGATGGTCTACCCGATGCCCCTGATCAATGACTTATTAGAAGATCTGGATAAAGTTTTATGGTTTTGTTCGCTGGATATGGCTAGTGGTTTCTGGGTGGTTTCGATGACTGATCGCGCTCGAGAGATCTCGGCTTTCGTTACACCTTTTGGGCTTTTTGAATGGAATCGGATGCCGTTTGGATTAAAGAATGCCCCACAGATCTACCAGAGGCTGATCGACAATGCTCTCTATGGGTATTTCCAGATCAGTGCTGATCGGGAAGCCACTGATCTACATGATGTGTTTACGGAAGGTGAGCCAGACCAAGATCAGAGCCGATCAGTATTGGGAAGGCGATCATATATAGATGATATCTTGGTCACGGCAACATCCTGGGATATGCTGTGCGATAAGGTCGAACGACTCCTAGACACCTGCGAGCGCTGGAATTTGTCGATCAGTGTGGTCAAGAGTTTCTGGGGTCAACCCAAGGTCGCTTACCTCGGCCATAACGTATCGATCCAAGGTTTGGAAGCAAATCCGAAAGATCTAGCCGCTCTCAGCAACTTACCTTTTCCCCGATCGTTGAAGGCTATGCAATCCTTCCTCGGATCACTGAATTATTATAGCAGATTTATCGAGGACTTCTCGATCTACGCCGCTATACTTTATGAATTGAAGGAAGTTGATTATCATGGCCTGAGAGAACGTGATCGGATGGGAGGATCACCAATTGAGACTGATCACGAGGTTGAAGCTATTGAAACGGATCTCGAGATTGGATCACCAACTGATCGAACTGTGCCAGGGTCAGAAGATCACATGAATCGCGCTATGGTAGCCTTCAGTATGTTAAAGGCGAAGATGATCTCGACGCCGATACTGAAACACTTCGATCCGGAGAAGATTCCCGTGGTGATCTTATATGCCAGTAAATGGGCAATATCGGCCGCACTGGTCCAAGATCACGATGGAGTTTATTGCCCGGTGACGTTCACAAGCCGAACATTAAAACCGAATGAAGTTAACTATGGCATTGTGGATAAGGAAGTGCTAGCGTTATTACGTGTGTTGGATGTTTGCTATTCTATGCTGGTAACTAGATCAATTAAGGTATTATCCAAGCGATCTAGTCTGGCGTGGTTACTATCCGCGAATGGTTTAGACGGAAGACTGGGGCGATGGGCAGCGGTGTTATCTCAGTGGACTTTGGAGATCATTAAGTGCACCAAGGGCGAAGAAGAAATTCTTGGGACGCTGGCCGCCAGCATCACGCCCCGATCAGAAGTCGATGAAGCCCTGATCGAGGTCGCTCCTCGGAAGCAACCCCGTGAATCGATCACTATACCCCCACCGATCGTCGGCTCAGAAGAAGACCTGATCGTTGTAAGTTTCGACGGATCGGCGAGTGTGAAGAAAGGCGTAGGGGCGTATAGCGCGCTGTTATGGAAACTGCCAGAATGGACTGTTATATCGGCCGGTTCAGATTATACTCCAGGTATCACGGTCAATGAGGCTGAATATCGTGGTCTGCTGCTAGGTTTGGATCTCTTGCAAGAGCAAAAGATCGGAAGAGTAATTATATGCGGAGATTCAAACCTGGTGATTCGGCAGATCACTGGAGAGATCGACTGTAAAGCGCCACGGTTGAAACTACTGAATGACCGCGTTATGAAAGCTTTACGTGGATGGCCAAGACATGATCTGTTGCATGTGAAACGTGATTGGAATCGGAGTGCAGATCACTTAGCGACTATGGCCATGCGTGATCAGGCTGGATCGATAGTCACTGATCAAGCGCTGTTGGAAGAACTGGTGGAGATCAATAGGTTGCCGGAGCTGATCCGTGTGGAAAACGAAAAGGAAGCAGCCCAGATCTTGATTACGACGAGATCACGAACCAGATCACCACCCAACAGATCACCCTCTCACGAAAGCCTGACAGAGGAGATAGTACAAGAGATGCGGATCGGAAGAATTCTCAAGGCTCAAGACGAGGAAAAATGGATCGGTGACTTGAAGGCGTTTCTAAAGGGTGATCTGGAGAAGCTAAGCCAGAGTGAGGCAAAAGATTGTGCCAAGATCGCGTCTAACTACGAGATCGACGAAAATGATCTATTGTTTTACTATGTACCAGCTGAGCAGGCCGATGCAGATTTGGACCGATCGGCCAGACTCGTGATCCCGGAGACTTTACAAGCTGATATCTTACACCATTATCATGTCAGTTTGGAGGGTGGCCACCAGGGTGTAGGACGAACGTATCACAGGATCCGTAAACATTTCCATTGGAGAGGATTATATCGAAGTATACAAAAGTTTGTTGGGACATGTACGGATTGCGAAACTGGAAAAGGTATGCCAAATATCCGGGGGAGATCACCTGGAAATATCCAGGCGACCTACCCTTTCCAAGTGATCGCGATGGATCACATACCGTCCCTCCCAAAATCGTTCAAGGGCAATACCGAGCTGCTGATCTGGACTGATCTGTTCACGGGATTGGTGATCGCGAAAGCGGGATCTACACGAACGGCTCAACAAGTCGCTTGCAGTTACGAAGAATGTGTGTTTCGACGGTTTGGAGCCAGTGAAGTGATCAGGCATGATCGTGAACCAGGTTTTATGGCCGAAGTGTTCCGATCTTTTAATCAGATGCTTGGCCAGAAACAGAGCGCGACCATGGCGTACCGTCCACAGGCGAATGGTAAAGCCGAACGGATGGTACAAACGTTGACCAGGGCTATCAAGATGTATGTCGCAGACTCCGCGCAACAAGATTGGGATGAATATGCGGAGAGACTGGTGTTTGCATTAAATTCCTCTTTTGATCGGATCAGGGGAGATACTCCATTCTATCTGGCATATGGTTGGGACCCCCGATCTACCATCGAGTCGGTGATCCCTGTTGGTTGCACACGAGGTCGAGATCGCGAAGCTCGTCGATGGCGTATGGGACTCCAACGTCACTACCAACATGCGCGGGAACAAGTCAACGAACGATTACGAAGGGCCATCCAAGAAAGAGCTGATCGGAACAATGATCAGGCCGATTCGCATAATATCGGGCCAGGATCAAGAGTTTGGCTTTACTTGGATCGAGTGAAAGAAGGATATGCCAAGAAGTTAGCACATTTGTGGCATGGACCGTTCCGTGTAGCCGAACTAATCGGTGATCATGCCGCTCGGCTGATTACCGCGGGTACTGATTATGGAATTTTCCCGATTGTTCACTTGTCGAAGTTGAAACTGGTCCGAGAATACCCTGATCGGCCTAAAACTAGGCTGTCATGTGATGATCAGCCAAGGTTTGATTTTGACGAGGCTCTCTTACCCGAAGATAGTTGGGAAAGAACGTTGGACCCGAACGAATTCGAGGTGGAGAAGGTTTTGGATACCCGATCAGGCAAGAAGACCCGTTTTGGCCGGACCCACCGTGAATATTTGGTTCGTTGGAAGGGTTATGACGATCCCGAGTGGATAGATGAGCGTGATCTGAACTGTGGAGCGTTAGTGAGAGAATTCGAACGTGATCGGGTGAGAAGGAATCGATTTGAAGTGATGCAAACCCACGAAGAGGATAACCAGGAATCTCAATAGCCTGGGTTGACACATTGTGACTGATCAGCAAATATGAAGATCGGGCAAGTGGAGATCAGGGCGGTTGGACTGGTTTGGAAGAAACGGATGCATATACATATATATATTACTCAAGAATTATACCTGTACACACGAGAGCGATCGACCTACAAGATGGAAGTGATAATGAGACATGAACAAGATATACGAAAGTGGAACGAGAAGATCATCAAGAAATGTCGTGATATATTAAGTGATTATGGAAAACGAAATAAAGGTTGGTTATCACGACGATCACGGGCCATATTTAGTGCGCAGGCGAGAAACCTTGTACCCTGGATGATCCATGGGACTCGATCGGAACTGGTTTCGCCAAGGTTCATGCTGATCAGTCCAAAGTAAGCAATCACGCAGTGTGGCGACCGGAGTTATGTGCCCATAACCGGGATACCAATCCCCGCCGTCAGCCTTGAGTCCTCGCGATCCCGCTCGACGGACAGTTAAATGCAGGACGCCAGGGAACAGGAACACGTCCAGATCACACTCGCCGTGCAGGATTCCGTCGACGATGTAATCACAGATCGTGGCCCAAGCAGCCCCGGCTTTGGTACGTCGACGCTTGCGAGCATGATAGTAATGCTCGATCCACGCATCCTTGCGCATCGCCGTCGTGATCGGGAAATGGTGAGTCGCCTCCCATATCGCTTGCACGTGTTCCTGGTAATATAAAGCCAAGCGTCCTTGTAACTCGACAAACCAAGGGCGATCAGGAAACGTCAGCCCGGGCATGGGTGTCAGGAGGACATCCCAGGGTGCCGAATCGATCATAAGTTCGATAGCACCTCTGGTCAGCAACCTTGGTTGCCACTGCTTGTCCTTGGGTGCCGGCGATCTGATCGGGAAGATCCAGCCTGGCGGGCGGGACCACAAGCGAGGGACGCTTTTCTGCCGCACTTCGAGAACCCGAGGCGTCAGATCCCAGACCTGATCACCACTCCAAGGTTTTCGTGTGGCCATGTGAGCGGAAGTCGGCTTCCCCTGCATAACGACATACAGATCCATGAACGGTTGGTTCGGATCGTAGCTGTAGTCGTTTTCTCCGATCGACGATCGATCCGCGGGAATGAAGACGCCCGTAAAATTGGGTGGCGGGGCGATCGCTGCCCCAGTGGTCGTCGGAGGAATGTCAGGATCAGCTTGAGCCGGTGGTTCCTCCTCGAGATCATCGTCATCGTCGTTATCTGACTCCAGCAAAGTAACGGCCTGGGCCAGCGAATTCACGCCGGAATAACTTGGTACTTGCGTACGGCGATCAGTGCTGCGTGATCGGGACAGAACAGACAACGTCCTCTCGTCTAAATCAGTTGATTCGTCATCCGAGTCGACCACAAGACGTGATCGCTTGGCGGGAATCATCCTTTGTTTCGACGAGCTGGTCTGCTTACGCTTCCCAGAGCTTGAGTTCGAAGGTGCTGATCTTGGAGTCGCTGGTGAACGAGATTGAAATGACGCAGGAGCTTTTGAAGTACTGATCACGGACTGATCAGCACTACGAACAGGTAAAGAAGCGACCGAGGACGCGGGCGAAGGCGGGGCAAACTCTGGCGACTGTGGCGGTGTGCCAGATGGAGTAAACGAGCTGATCAACCCAGGAAGCCGCTGCAAGGCCGTCCGAACTGACCCTGAACCGGTGTCTGGTTTGGTCCACCTATCCATGGTCTGCACCGCGAGATTTTTCAGGTCAGCGTTATGTTGAAGCCAGGCACGATCATCGAGCTCTAGGGTTTCAAGTTTAACCCGAGCAAGATTAAGTCCGTGCCGGCAATCTTCAGCCACTTTCCGACTCTCGCACAACCTCTTCTGTATATCGGTACGGCCGATGCGAGAATCAGAAAGTTGTTTGGCCAAGAGCTGGACCTGTTCATCCGAATAGCGAGCTTCGATCTCACGACGCTCTACGTCCTCGGCAGTGCGGATCTTGTCACGCAGCAGCTGATCACGGTCGAGACGGTGATCATCGATGCGTTTCAGATGATCTACCATCTCGACCATCGAATTCTTCATTGCCTCAATACGTCCATCTGGAAATAAACGTACCCTGTCAAATACGGATTACAAAAGGAGTGAATGAGATGAACGTACCCTGATTACGGATAGTGATAGCCATCGAGTCGATCAGCGACTGTAAGGAGGCGACGGTGTCCGAAGGCTTGGAAAGTCGAAGAGCAGCGAGGTCAGCCGACAACTGATCACGTTCCATCGTCACACCCTGAAAGCGATCAGTCAGGTCCCGCAGGTCTTGGTCAAGCCGGTCATGATCTTTGCCAAGCCGGTCATGATCTAGCCGGAGAGCCGACAGCTGGGCAGCTAGATCAGCGGAATCACGTGCCGAGGTATCAGCCGCGATCCGACGATCGGATAACTCAGCCGTAAGTGCCCGGTTGGTATCGTACAGAGAAACCAACTCGGGAATTGCACTTCGGAGCTCCGATCGAAACCGACAAGCCTCCACGGGCCCCAATGTGAATGGGCCCGATCCATCTATCAGGCGAGTGAGCTGCTCCAAGGAACGGAGAGGGCGATCTGACGGAGGTCGAGCAGGAAGACTCCAAGACGGTCGATATGAAGCGAGAGCAGTTGTCGGTCGGATGAGGCTGGTCGTGATCGGCGTAGAAGTCGTGATCGGGGCGATCGCAGGGGTAGCCGAGCTGGAGACGGAGGACGAAGAAGCGATCGGGCGGGCAGCCGAAGAAGACGAAGAAGGAAGAGGAGATTGGCTTGCGTCGGCCATGGTGATCACCAGAGAGGAAGTTCAAAAGTGAGTGAGTCGAACTGCAGTCGTTGTGCGGCTACAGTTAGTCTCAGGGGCGGCTGTGGTGAAGCGATCGGAAAATATTGGGACTGAAGTGGACCACACATGGCCGTTGATTGGTGACGATAGAACACCCATCAACATATGACGGTTGATGGGTGGGAAAAGGTTGATCACGATTAAGAAGAAAAGGTGGTGGCCAACGGATATTTACGACGTGGAGAAATCAGCCAAGTATGGTTGCTAAGCCCAGTCCCAGACACAGGCGGAATGATGGAGATCACGATCGCGATCGTTATTACAGTCACTAAGTGGAGTTCCCGTGGGTGTAATAAGAATAGTGACTGTTGACATGGCATACCAAGGGCAGGTGACCAGCCGATCTCCGAATGGTATAGTGGTTGAAGCTGGCTATGATGCGAAGTTACGGCCTGATCGGCCTGTCATGCCCGGGCAATGAAGATCAGATGAGGAATGAAGATCAGGCATGTGGAGTGACAGGTTGTGTGAGTGACGAGAGCCTTTGGTTGGTCCGAAGATGACGTGGCAAGGCCTGATCAGCCGAGATCGGTGTTGTATGGTTGTCCTGACGGGGTATAAAGATCGGAAGTGTGGTTTGGAAGATGAATTGAGTCGTGATGATGATGACCCAGAGCGTTCCCGAGGTGATCAAGGGCTGATCAGCCCGATCACCACCTGATCACTCGGTCGATCACTATGGCGATCGTGATCAAGGGCTGATCAGCCTGATCACCACCTGATCACTTGGTCGATCACTATGGCGATCGTGATCAGGGCCGATCAGCCTCTGATCAGCGTTGATAAGCAGGGGCAAGTGAGTTCTCGGTTTGGTCGGACTATATATGAAGTGAACAAGTGCTGAAGAGCAGGTCTCAAGTGGTTTCAAGGACGTTTGTTGAAGATCAGGATGGGTTGAAGATCTTTTGAAGAGTCGGGTCGTGATCAGGGCAGAGTCGGTACGGGTCAGCTTGAAGGTGCAGCCAGGATGGGCAAGAGGGTGTTACGCAACCGTGCGACGAAGTAAATAGGTTCGAAGTAAAGGTCAGGCATGACTTGATGTATGGTACACAGGTATAGGACATTGCATATATAATAACAGGTTTAGATTTTCCCCCTAAAGCAAAGAGTCGCTCCGCCACGTGTTGCGGTCATTGGGAGCACAGGGTTGATTAATCCCCTCTTGCTCAACTAATTCCCGGTTAAGATGCGCTTAGACGCATTTTGGCTTACCGAAGACCCCCGACGGGTTTGTTTTAGGTGATCGAGCCTCACCCTCAACGCACACGGGTTCGGAACACGTCTATAATATTGGAAAAGGTGTTGTGGAGATAACGTTTGTGGATTACTGTGGAAGATCGTGGATTGATCGCGTTCTCTTGGTTTCGTTATATCTCTCTCTCATTGGCTGGCCTGATCAGACGAACTTTCCTGATCAGTGCCTAGATACTGAATAAGTGTCGACCCCAACCCGTTCTCCGGTGAAGATTTCCACCCGAGGACACCCCCCGTCTCGAGAAGGTCATCCCCTCCGACCTGATCAAGATCATCGTTTTCGTCACCGAGTCCACCTAAGTGAGTGTAACCACCCCCGATCAACGGGTACACAAGGTGAGATGAAGTTAAACATAGATCCTGACGAGCATGAAGACCGGCCAGATGACCGGGAGGATCAGATCAGTCACCACAATGGTGATTCATCTGATTCCGATGCTGATCAGGATCGACGGAGTACCCCCTCCGATAGTTGGTCGTCCGGGGCCAGTGGGTATCCGGATTCCACCCACGACTTCGGTCATGGATTTGGAAATCGGCTCCACCACACATCGAATGGATTGACACGTGGGAGGGCCCTGGTTTTCCTGCCAAGTCAGGATCCAGCTATACGTATAGTCGCATTTTATGTAAGTTTGTACATTTACCGATTAATGGTTACCGATTCCGTCGAATCGGTAGCAAATGCACTTTCTCGTGTCCAAAAGAGGGGCCCCAGTCGGTAACAGCAACCAGTGCCTAAAATCAAACAAAGCAGATGGACTGGCTCTGAGCAATCGAACCTTTTTCAGATAGCTACAAAAAGAGCACAAAAACAAGACTGTCGAATGCCGAAAAGCCTGTAAAACTTGGCTAAGTATCGTAGCATTATGACTGTAATATGCTGTAGTGCTTTTGATACCTACTGATGTAACGACGGGTAGGGACTTTATGTCTATGATGCAGGCAGATCTTTCATCGCCCTGAGACCCCCTCTATCTTCGTGCAGAAGTAGTTCAGTGTCCCACAGTGAGTATTTTGCGTACGTTCACCATTCATTTCTTAGATATACGAACGGCTTTAATCCTAGTTTAACTATGAAAGGTGGACTGTGTCAACTTATCGTTTTTATTCTTCTTTACTGTACTTTTGATTTCCTAGAAACCGTCACTTTCGAATTGAAGCACCGCAAGCGCTCTCGATGGTCTACGTGTCGGCATTCAGAATGGATCACCACCTGAAGACGCTGACTGTAGCATCGGCCGTGTCTTCTTTTCTCTCGATCATCGGCATCTTGTACATCATTGGCCGCTATTGGTATGCGCGTCGACTCAAGTCCAAGTCCTTGTCGGTTTATACTGCGTCAGCCCACCACCTTGACGTCACCAAGGAACTGATTCACATTCTTGCGTACCTGGTACGGTACTCATGTCTACGTAATCCTTCTTCTTTTTTCTTAAGTTGACACACGCACACTGATTATGTTGACACTAGGATCTGTTTGGCGCTATCGGACGTGCCTTTGGCGTGCTTCCTACCGAGACATTCAATCAGGCAGCAGGTGAACATGTCACAGCCGTGTGTAAACTCCAAGCTTTCAGTACGACAACGACTGTAGTAGCGCCATCTTTTCCCATTTCCAGCCTTTTGTCTCCCGATTGTTAACGTCACTTTTTGTTTTGTATAGTTATCACATTTGGCGACGGCGCCCCGATTGCGTGGAATTTTATCATGGCCTTGAATTTATATCGATGGGTCTGTCTCGGAGAAGATCAGCAGATGCTCATGACGAAAATCAAGTGGTACATTGGCGGGACGCTCCTCTGTACGCTCAGTATTCCTACCCTTTGTCTCGTATGTCATAAATTTGGTGACGCAGATCTCTGGTGTTGGATTGTCGTCGACTCGGACCCGGCCGAAGAATTGTGGTGGATGATTGGGGCCTTGTATTTCTGGGTCGTCGCGGGTGCAACGGCCATGGCGAGTTTTCTTGTCCTTGTGAAAATGAATATGAAAAAACGGCTCAAAGCCCACGCCAATGACGATGCCAATGACGCATACTATGCTGTGGTCCACAATCTAACTGTCTACATCTCAGGGTTCATTTTATGCTGGCTCCCAGCCGTCCTGGACCGCGTCTACGTTTTTTTCTCGGGCCAGCCGTCGTTTCCATTAGAGTTACTTCACGCCACGATCGTGCCACTTCAGGGCTTTATCAATGCCGTCATCTATGGCAAATTCCACATTTGGGTCGTCCGTCATGTCCGGGAACCGTGGCTTAGTACCGAACATTGTACTTCCTCGACCAAACAGAGCAAATGCTCGGATGAACTGTTGCTCCACTCGATGGAAATGCAAGCACAAGAGCGTCAACATATGGGCACGGCCACGCTCTTTGTCACGACGTTTGATATGGACTGGCGACCTTGTCCTCGGAATCTCCACGACTGGATCCCGCCTGGGAAAGATCTCTACGTCTTTTCGCTCCAACATTGTCTCGAAGTACAAGCCATTGAACAAAAGATACGCGGCTATTTGCTCCAAGTGAATTATCCCACAGCCTATCGGTCCATTACATCTATTGCCGGGACGTCAACTCGGGGCCCCGTTCAAGATGTAAGCCTGTCAAATATAAAAAAAGCATTCTTACCCCCATTTTACTGACACTAATATTGTATATTTTGTTTTTTTTTTATTGTAGGCAGCCGTGTGTCAAATAGTATTTGTCAATAATGCCGACGATGCAAGTGGTAATGTCAAATTTGACGCAGCGGATGGTCGCATTTGGGCGCAACGCAAGACATTTCATGAAGTCGTGGGGATTCCACTCCGTTATTTTGACGCGTCGATTGCCTTTGTCTCGTGTAATCTCAGCCCGTCGCGTGTCACTAACAATAACAATAACAATAACAATCCTACTCCCCATCCGACGAATCCAACGTCTACCGCGCACCCATCCCATCGTCCAACTCACCCGCGGGACGTCTCCATCGAAGCCAAACACGCTGTTGCTTCCCGTCTCATTCATTCGTTCAATATGAATGCTGATCGCGCCGCAGTCGACTTTCCAAATCTCTATCATCATACAATCTTGTCGGGGAATCTCAATTTTGACATTGATATGCCCACTTCGTCATTACTTGCAGCTCTTGATCAAGCCTACAAAGCCGCATCGTTACAGCGTGCAACCGACTCGGCCATCGAAGCACAGATTCAAGCCATCCACAAGAAGACCAGTGAACCACGCCATTCCACGTCAACTCCCCCTCCAATCGACGTCGAAGAAGGACGAAGTGGAAACTGGCGCTGGAGTCGTCAAAATAGTAGTACCAGCATCTCCTCCATTGATGATACTACCGTGTATGACGAAATCTTGACGTCATGTGA
Source organism: Sclerospora graminicola (assembly GCA_001887855.2). NCBI lineage: Eukaryota > Oomycota > Peronosporomycetes > Peronosporales > Peronosporaceae > Sclerospora > Sclerospora graminicola. The sequence continues at coordinate 14,543 of MIQA02023383.1, forward strand.
TGATAATCTACCCTTTACCGTCCTCCAATCGCCTCAAGACGTGGAAAACAAAAGCAGTAGTTTGGACCGTTTTTCCATGTCCAAATTGACAAATTGGCGGTCGTTTTTAGACGTCCAGTTGCCTCTGAATGGATCCGAGCCTTCAGACGCTTCAACGAGCAGTAAACCAAGTGTCTTGGAACGATTAACGTCGCGTGGTGGGAACGATAAGGTGCGTACGTACAAGAAAATTCGTGATTTGGTCGTCAAATCGGATCTTGTCGCGGACAACACGGCTCGAAAGTGGCTTGAAGTGCTTCGATTTGATGAATTACGAGCTGCGATTGAAGCGAAAGAAGTGTTTACGGGTTTTGACGAGCCTGCAATTGGGTTTTTACCGACATTTCCACGTCAACGAGGCAGGGGCGCGTCATTTTCAATGGTGGGCGAGCATTCGTGTCGTGATTTCTTCATTTGGCCGGACAATACTGACGAAACCAAGTCGCGACCAGCATATAAAGATCGCATCCTCGTGCATTCGTTAAGTGACACAAAAAGTCGGTTGAAAAATGTCAAGTATTGGTCCTGTGAAGCCATTAAGACCTCGAGTCATAAACCCGTGTGTTCCCTCTACGAGCTTGAGATTGATCGGTACTTTTCATACAATATGGACGAAGCTGCGGTCGCGGATTTACGACAAGGCCATCATGCATTACGGGAGAAGCGCGACATGCGCGAGTTTCGTGTCAAATTGGTCCATTTAGACGTCAATATGTGGACGTATGCCGAGCGTGACGTGTCTCGACGACGTGGCTTTGGCTCGTATCTTGACAGTAGTCGCCATACCACGGGCAAATACAGTCGAAGTAGTCGCAATCCGTCCACTTCCCCACGAAGTAGCGCATCGTTTCGACACAGTAATAGTGCCGTCCGTCCAAAATCCTCGCTTGCGCAATTCGTTGGGCGTGTGTGGCGCAAAAGTAGTCGATTACGGTCAGGAAGTAGCGGCAGTTCACGGACAAACCACGGGACCGAGTCAACAAATGGCTTGCCAATGTTTGAAGACCGTTTCTCGTCTCTTGCTGCGTCTCGATTAGAGCTCATTCCCGTTGATCCTGTGCGTATTTCGACCATTTTTCCTCTCCCATCGGAAGATGTCTATGCCTTGCAACGAAAAGTCTATGAAGTCGCTCATTTGGTCCAAAATGGGTTTCAATCCAGTGCCAAAAGCGATGGCCAAGAAGAAGACGCGCAATTGGCCTATACGAATTTCCGTACTGTTTCCTGGACGCACGCCATGGCCCACGGCGTCACCCACTCGGCGATTACCAAGACGGTGAATGGCAATGTTCATATTGCTATTAGCATTGAATCGAGTAAAGGGGAAGGTGGGCAAGGCGTCTTGTGTCTCCATGAAGCTGACTTGAGATCCCATGCAGCGTCTGAGCTTGGCGCGGCGAAACCTCTTTCATTTGATGTGGCTTTGACGTGGGGTGGCCGTCATGTCGGGTATCTCCATGGGGATGTCTTGTGTGCCATGTAAACAACCGTGTTACTCGTTGGCCAAGGTCAATAAAGCTGCTAGGTGGGCGTTCATTCTGTCGTCGTCGTCGTCGTCCTCGTCGTTCTTTGTTTTTGACAAGGAGGAGAGAGAAAGATACGAGGAAAGGGGAAGAGGAGCTGGTGTTGGCCCGGATAACGGTGGTAAAGGCTGACAAACGGTCCACATGTCGTCGTTTTGCTGGCCTTGTGCTGCTTGTTCTTCTTCTTTTTGCTGCTCTAGTTGAGTTTGCAAGTGGCCATATTTTTTGTCCAGCGACGCATTCACTCGAAGCACCTCGTTCTTGGCTTCAATGGCTTGATTGCATTGTTGTGACAAGGTTTTCAAGTCGTCGAGCGCGCTTTCCATGGCTTGACGCAGTGCATTGTTTTCCGCTTCTTTTGTCGTCAAGTTGGTCAAGAAGTCGCAACTTTTGGACTCGAGTTGCTCGATTTCCGCTTCTTTTGACGCCAATTTGGTCAAGAAGTTGCAATTATTTGACTCGAGTTGGTCGATTTCGACACTAAAGGCACGACGCGTTTCATCTGCCTGCTTCTTTGCTGCAATCAGCGCGTCTTGTGTCTTTTGGTGGTCCCTTTGGACTTGAGTCAGAGCTGTTTGCAAGGATTCATTGCGTTCGTGCAGTTCTTGAATCGTTTTTGACAGACGAGTGGATTCCTGCGTTGCTGTCACTTGTAGAGCCTTGAAATGCTCTTCCACTCGTTGTTTCTGGGCTTGAAGTGTCACTTGAACGGTGGCTTGCTCTTGAATATACGTCAATAAGGTCGCTTTTTCCGCTGCGGCTGTATCAATTTCGCTCGTGCGTTGGGCCAAGTGCGTGTCAAAAACCACTCGTTCGTCGTTTAAAGTCGTGATCGCCACTTGTTGCGCTTGTAGCGCGTGGTGGGTGCGTGTTTGACACTTTTCCAGTGCAGTCATTAATGCTGCAATCTGCTGGATGAGTGCCTCTTTCTCGTCCTCTTGCGTTGCGAGTTGATACAAGAGTCCTGTCTGGAGACTTCCATTGAGTTCATACGCTTCCAATCGTTTCTCGAGCACTCGTTCAAGGATTCGCAACTTGCCTCGAGCTTCATCACGTTCCTGCAAGCTTTTAGTGACGTTGTTTTCGTGCTTTTTGACCGTCGCGGTCAAGAATTCCAATTGTGACGTAAGATGATCGACAGACAAATGGCTATCTTTCGTGCCCTCCTTCTTCTTCCTCCTGACCAGTTGATGCTCCAGTTTGATCGCAGCCGCTCGGTTTGTCTTCGCTTCGTCCACCAAGAGCTTGTGTTCTGACTGAAAGCGATCCATCTAGAGGAGAGAAAAAGGATGAATGAGGTTCTAGAAGGTGTCAAGAATGGGAAATAGGTACCATTTGCTGCATTGTTGCCATTTGACGCGCCTGTTTCGTCGCGTGACGGGTCATTTGTGTCATTTCTCGCCGCAATTCGTCATTCTACGTCACCACAACACGTGAATCGGACCACAACATGTCAATCTCGTTGTGTTTTCTCGCACCTTTTCGGTCGTTTTTGACAACAAGGAGCGCGTTCGAAAGTATCGTGTCTCGAGGGCTTTCAATTCACGATTCAATGCCGCGACGTGGCTACTGGGAGCAGGAAACACACGCTCACAAACATCATCATCACCTTCTTCTTTCTCGTCACAATTTCCTCGTCTACGTTCGGTTTCTTGACGATTCTCGTCCCCCATTGCGTCCATGTACTTGTCACCGCTTTCCCACTCAGTGTCTACACTCCCAACGTCGCTATTAACAGCTCTCGTGGCGTGTTTCCTGTCATTTTTGACCTCTTTTTCTGTCGTTTCACGGTTCAATCCCATGTCACCTAACGTTCGTTTTTGGACAAGAATAAACCACAGCAAACAAGCCAAAGGAGAGGTCAACCATGCCTTCATTCATTCATTAGCCTCTTTTCTCTATCTGCCTTCAATGCTGACCCCCGTAGCGCGTTTCGTCTTGCGTCCAGGCCTCGCAATCTCTTGCATTCGCTTGGTTAGACGTGCTTTTCGTGAATCCGGATCCACTTTCTTGCTCTGGACGGCATTCAAGTCAATTTTGGACTGGGGACGGAGTAAAAAGTCAATATGAAGCTGTTCCGGGAGCTCTGCACGCTCGGAAAGTTCCAGTTTCACCTCGTGGTCAGTATTCGATCCATTAAAGACGTTGCCATCGCGATCCGTTGCCTGGATTTTGTGGTGTTTGGCCTTCTTTTGACGTCGTGCGCGTTCGCGACGCCGATAGATTTCATTTTCTGCTTTCTCAGCCTCAAGTTCGGCCAGTTTGGAGAAATCCAGCGTTTTATTAAAGACAGCACGACTCCAACGCTCGACGAGACTCCGACAGAGCTCCTTGTTCTCAGGAGTCTACAGAGAGAGAGAAAGAAGCGTCAAAAAACAATTCCATGGTCAAAAATTGGCTTTTTTTCTCTCTCTTACTTCGTGTGGATGTTTCATCAAGAGCATGACGACTTTGCCAAGCCCACTACGCTTTAAATGTTCCTTGAATACTACAAGGAACAACACAATAACGTCATTTCTTGAGCTTGCCATTTCTTACTTTTTGACCAAATAAAACAAAGAAAAAAAGAAAACAACGAGAGACCTGGCATTTTGCTGACCATTTCCAGCATCTTGGAGCGTAACCCAACGTTCGGGAGCGCGCCATTCTCAAGCGGTTGAATCCATTTCTTGACAATCTAAGCACAAGACAGGAGAAGGAAGATCGAAATATCACTATTTTCGCACGTGAAAAGCGTCATTTTTGACGAGACGTACCGTCAAAAGGTCAAAATCCAACAACATGGGCTGAAATTGAACCTTGCGTAGGATATGGAGAGCATTGTCAATGCATTTAATCTTCTCGAGCGCTGGACGACGTTCTGCGATGCTCGTGAGGTCATCTGCATAGGCTTTGTCCATTCGATAGAGCACTTCTTGGGTAATTTGTTCCATTTCTTGCGGTGACAAGTTTAATTTCGACCGTGCGCGTCCAGTTTTGAGGGATTTCAACGTCTTGTCAAAGAAATCCTCTTTGCCTGCTTCTTCTTGTACTTGTTCCCTGTCATTTGATGGCCGCTCGTCATCAAATTGTTGACGATCTTGAGCGTATTCGCCCAAAACATCGGCAAGATCATCGTCTCGATCAATAAAATCGTCGTCTTCTTTCGTTGCTACGAGATCGTCGCCAGAATCGTATTCATCGCCTTCCTTTGGTGTCTTTTGGACAGTCTTGGGCGCCGTTTTGACACGTTTTGGAGCAGGAGAAGCCACAGCTTGGCTCGATTTGGTCTCTTCTTCCTCGCTTTCGGAATCCGAGCCGAATAAGCTGTCGTTAAAGTCAGAAATGAGAAAATCAGGAAAAAAACACTTTTTTAACCACGTGAGGTGTCAAAAATACCCGGACGCATCGGCAGTGGTAGTCATTGTTGCTGTCAAAAAAGAGAAAGAGGAAGTCACAGTTAAGTATACCATCAATAAACACTGAGGTTTTTTTTTTGACACCCCACGTACTACGGGGGATTTGGTCGTCGCCAGAATCATCCGAGTCTTCGTCACCGAACATTTCGTTAATGCTGCGCTTTTTGCGCTCATCCTCTGTCAAGAATGATATGGAAACAGAGCGTAACACATAGACAGTATAGTTGATATCAACGAGCTATCGTGGTAGGTCGATAGAGGCACAGACAGACGACTTACCGTCCATAGTCTCCATCGCGGCGTGCTATTGACAAAATAAAGTGCTATTTGGTACCGGACCCTAAATTTGGGTTACATTATCACTACAAAGAGGGTATTCTTGGAAATTAGAAATGGGTGTCTCAAGCTCATTTCTATCGACAAACTTTGCCGCCCCATATTTACCTATTATTCAAGTTCAAATTGTATTTTTTTTCGAGCCTGTATCGGGATAAGAAATCTTATGTCGTCGCAGTTTACATAATCAAGCAAGGTGCACAGCACTGTGCATTATCCACCGAATTTTCTTCTTTCTGCATCTTTTCAGCACTTGTTGTCGCTATAACTGACCGCGTCACTTGCTGGTTGGTATTCACCATGGGATATTTAGGTCCTGGAGTAACAATGGGAGGAGTTGGTCCCCCTAGGTTGCTGACTTCTGCGTGCGATAATGACGCTCGAGCAATTGAATTGGCGTTCGGAACCAGCGGGTTCGGCGCATCGGCGTGCGACAACGACTGCCTCGCAATAGCATTAGCATTCGGAACCACAGGGTTTTGCATCTCGACGTAGGATAGCGAAGAGCGATGAGTGCCCGGGATTGACCCATGGTCCGATGACGCACCTCTGGTACGCCGGCCACCGTACTCTGAAGATGCGTCGCTTTCGGCGTCCATATGTTCGCTACGCAGACTAAAAACCTCCGAGGGCGTGCCTTCGGGTCGGTGTTGCCTTGCCTGAAGCCCCTGGACCCATCGCTTCGCATCGTCCTGACTATCAGCTTTGAGTAAATACGATTGATCGCCGATGGTGATAAAGAACTCGAGCTTGTCTTCGTCTGCGGAGCTAAAGTCGATGCTTTGCGTGCGCCATAAATCAATACACGCGAGCAACTTTTGGCTTTCCCGGTTCTAAAGCGAGATAGCTCTGTCAGTCTTGTTTGTGTATCCTTAATACTAGACTCATCACTCAAAGTCGTAGATTCATACCTTGTAATATGTTAGATAATGTGTCGTGGCTTCAAAGTAGCGACGCTGCCATCGGTTATGGCGCGATTTTTTGCGTAAATATCCTGCCAAAGTGAAGCATATGCGGCGTTGGTGTCACCGTGTTTCAAGTAGCTGCAAGACATGCGACGCACCTTTCAGTTCCGGGAGATCCATTATGTATCTATTTCTCTAGGTGCTGCTGATCTGTGTATTCGGTACACACCAAATTAGGTAGTGCAGTTGCCAAATGAGAAAGTGAACTGAACATGTGGGACACCAAAAAAGAAATTTCGTGTTCTCAGTGAAGAAAAGTGACATGGCTTCAGTAGTCAGAATCTTTTCCTTGCAATAGCTTCGCTGCCGCCTTGGCGGATGTGAGACAGCTGTCAAACTTGGAGCCGAGAAAGCTATCACCAGCCACGATAATGCGTGGGGTCGAACTTAATTGGAGAGCAGGCAGCGGGTCCTCTCCTTCGGTGATGTTCGGGTCATGGTAAGGCACAGTCACCTGAGAGATTCTGATGAAAGAAAGGATATTAAAACAAAGATGACGCGATGAGCAAGAGAGCAGACGTACCGCCAACGATGCAGCCGTGCGTCGAGTTCAGTAGGAAGTGATGGGAAGACCCTTCGCAATGCTTGGGTAATGACGGCAAGAATTTCCTCATTAGGGCGAGTATCGTTCATGAACGTAGTCCCAAAGTTGACCGATGTGTGAACGATTAAAGCGGGTGGAGATTCAAGAGCTTTCTGTTTCTTAAGGTGGTCCCAACAGACGAAGCGAATGATGTCGCTTTCGTCCTGGGAAACATACTTTGCAGTCCATCCGAATTCCTGCACCGTCAAAGTCGCAGTTTCGTCAAAGACGTAAGCTGCAGCAAAGCGCTGCGAGTACTTTACACCTTCCAACGCGTGCACTATATTTGGTGCAACATGGAACGATTGACTCTTTTCAAGTATCGACAGAACCTGCTCCAATGCACAACATGTCGATGAAAGCTTCAGACGACACGAAAAAAACACACAACGATCTTACGTTCGGAATGGGACATGTCAACACCAAGTCGTTGACAATCTCCTTTTCACCATCATTTGTCGTTACCTCGATGCGATTTGCATCAAGCACTTGAAAACTCGCTAATTGCTTCGAAAGTTTCGTCGGCGTTTCTAATGATCAGCATACACGTTACAACAATTGGTAAACAGCGCAAAACTTGTCGCCTCTAGTTCTTCCACACTTCTCACCCTTCAATAAATGCTCTACCATCGCTCGAAATCCTTTTGTATCGGGGCAAACCCAGTGCGTTTTAACGGTCCCTTGATATGGGTCCTGGGCGATCTCGTTTTCAGCAAAGGGTACCAAACGATCACTTTGGATCAATCGTTGACGAAACTCATCATTGCTCTTTAGCTGCGGGGTCCAATACTGCGCTCCCATATCCACGTGAACGTTTCGATGCTTAAGAAACGATCTTAGTTAGTACCAGCAATTTTCGTCAGCACCGTATTCATTGACTCGATCAACGGTTTTAATCATCAATCAATCTCACCTGGCCATCACTCGCCCTCCAAGAATGTTGTTACGGTCCCACACTATTACATCTGAAGCATACCGTGCGGCGATCTTGGCCTCATGCAACAGTCGCGCCAACGCCGCACCCGTTATACCACCACCGACGATGAGTGTTTTGCTAGCCATTATCATACAGTGATTTGATTAGGTAAACCATCGTTACGGATTGGACAATAAGGTAGAATTCAGACGTCAAGAATCTATTTATAGTCAACAAATGACAGTCGCGGGGTAGGGACCTCAAGTCTTGATACAAAATTGGCCGAGAACTTCACTTCCAGCCCTGCGATGATGGCGCACACGAGCGGCCCCAACGCCGAGGAGCCGGCGCTATCGGCGGTATTGAGCTGAAGCGAGTTGCTTCATGCCACGACCAGTTCCGTCTTTTCAGCTAATGGGAGCGCCCACTGCCGGGCGCTTTGCTCTGCCGAATGTGGCATTGCGCAAGGTGGTCAAGAAGCCAATTTTTGAGGTGTGCTATGTTAGCTAGTGACAATGTATGGATCGTGTGTAGTTGTAACATGTGTATGACTTTGCATTAGAATTTCGACGAGTCGGCGTATAGTATCAAACCTCCGGCGCAGATGTTGCGCTTTATCGATGGGTTACGATACCACAAGCCAACCCCAGAAGAAAGCGAATCGCTGAATTTGAGCAGCGCCACTGAAAGAATTTATCTCCATGTGCTAAATGATGTACGAACTTGACATGTGATAAGTTAGTTTTGATGGCAAGTGAGAGATGGCGTGACATATATAACACTGTTCTGATGGTGCATGGAGCAGATTCTAATGATGTGTGGAGCACGCAAAGGAGCACGATTTAGCTCGCAGGATGTTAATCGACTCAGGGGAATTGCTGAAGGTTTAGGAGCAAGATACGAAGCCGTTGACGAGACTTTTCGTACGCTCCCGACCGAGGTGATGAGATATCGTTTTAACGGGGTAAAGAAGCTTGAGGATGATCCGTCACATTTTGAATTCCTCTCCAATCGACGTCGCAAGAGTTTGGTTGGCATGGACTCACTCAATCATGAAGACCAAATTAGGCGGCAGGCTTTCCATTTTCAGTGGCTGGCACGCCAATATGTGGTCGCGTTTGCTCAACTCAAAGCCGCAATGCAAGAAATATGTGATCGTGTCCAGCGAGATATGGCTGCTTTGGGAATGTTATCAGCGCCAGCCCTTGCCGACATCAATGATGCAGGTTGGGTATCATGTGCTGCTTCGAATTTGATGTTTCGAGACTTTACTCACTTGTTGTGTGCGGCTTTCTTGTCTTCCATGTCGTGGTTTGGACCATTTCATCTGCACAGTAGAAGCAGAGTTTGAATCGAAGACACATCGACCTTTTCCAACGTTTCTCTTCGTTCTCATTCAAAAATTCCATCGTGAAGAGCGCCAGAAAAAATCGGCATGGACACCGGAATCGGACGAACCACCCGTCGACTCGCTTGGACAGTTTGCCCTCTATTTATCCACTGTCTTGCTCCATCCGGCACCAATGACAGCTGCAGAGTTGCACAGCATTCAAGTGCTCTTGCAAGTTATGTAAGTTGGATACGGATCCTGTTTTCTGATGTGTGGACATTCTAATTGGTCCAATATTGATGTTTTCAATACAGAAAGGCAGAATTCTGGGTAGATTTTCGCTCAATGGTCCTCGTGGTGACTAAGGTCGTACGAGCAGACGGTCAAGTAATCGTGAACCCTTCGTCTTGTTCATCCTTAAGGCGCGAAACAGATGCACGTAATGGTGACGTTCGGGTACTCACACACCAGACGTTAAGCCTTTTGCTGTTTGGATTTTTGACGACCGTTCGAGAGCTGCGATTGGTTCCGCGCGAGAAAGAGCTTCTAAAGCGCGGGAAAACGACAAAGATGACAAAACAGAGGACCGAGTGTCGCGAATTAATAGGATAGAAGAGACTGGGTGGTCTCAAGTATAGAAATGCAGAAAAATGCGGCATCGAGGCAGGTTTGGCTTCTGATGTAAAAATTGCAAATTACTTGGCGATGGTACGAACGAAAATTGCAGTCACTATGACGAAATAGTCACCTATCTCTGACTCACTTCGTTCGTGTAGAAAAGCCCCAAATTAATGAATTGTGCGATGAATTGTTACCAAAATACCGTACCGTCTGTGCACAAGTGAGAACACTAAAGTTCCGAGAGAAAGTTACCCCCAACCAGCTAGGAAATTACTTCGGTGAAGAAACTCCCCATGTTCCCATACCCTGAACCACCGTCTGGGCTGCTACAAGGGCGAGAGGAAACCGTTTCTTGGGCTCCAGCGCAAGACGCGAAGGCACAGTTCCATTTCCGTCCAGTATCTGCACACCGTCTGGTTTCGCATAAATAGTCCCATCGAGTACTTCCTTTTCCTATCGTCTCGCTTGTTCCCACAAACTTTCCGTTCGAAAACCGTTCGAAGCATGATCAAATCGAGTCAGTCGTATACAAAAACCAAGGTGGATTACTCACCCTCTCGAATCTGATATCCTTTGTTTCTCCCACAGGAAAAAAAAGTTGTACTTACTTGTAGTCGTCAGCATCTGATCGCAAAGAGTGTGTGTCGTGGGTGTGGGGTTGTACATAAGTACAAATAGGAGTCCGCACTCTGAGTCCAAGTGCGCCACATTTGCGACCGCGCGCGTTCGTTCAGTGAGTCGAGTAACGAACACGAGAGGTAGGTAGCCGTCGTCGTCGTGGCTCGTTTTCCACGGCCCTCTAATTCCCATTACTAAGCAAGCACTCGGGTCGTTGCCATCGAGTGCGGAATCATCCAATGGACGTGGGCGCGGAGGTGGAAGTGCAAGTGGAAACCCCGCACTGGCGTCATGGTCACGTGATTGATCGGTATGAGACTCCACTTGAAGCCTCGGGCGCGGTTGTAGTCATTAAATTGGACGATGGTAGTGTCCTCAAGTGTCCTGTACCACGCGACGTGACACAAGACGCGCCGCATGTGCGTGTGTTGACGCCTGGGCAGCAACTGGATGTTGACGATCTGACACAATTGATTGAACTGGAAGAGACGACAATCTTAGCTGCGCTTGACACGCGGTTTGCCAAGCAAAAGATCTATACGAATACAGGCGCGATTCTCTTGGCCGTGAATCCATTTCAAAAGATTCCCAATGTCTATAGTAAAGAAACAATGGACAAGTATTTGCTCGCAAGTGAATCCCGTCACTCGAGTATGCGAAGTAAAGACAAGGACGCCAGAGTAATGCCGCCACATATCTATCAAGTCGCCGGCGAAGCGTATAAAGCCATGATGTTGAGTCTCAATGGCACACTGAGCGATCAAAGCGTGCTGGTGAGTGGCGAGAGTGGGAGTGGAAAGACCGAAAGCACCAAGTTTTTGATGGAATATCTCGCTCAAGCAGGCGCGTATCCTGTTGCGGCTGGTACAGGGATGAAAAAGAACCACGGCGGCATTGCCGCCAAAGTTTTGCAGACCAATATTTTGCTCGAATCGTTTGGCAATGCCCGGACGCTTCGCAATGACAATTCCAGTCGCTTTGGCAAGTTTATTAAGCTTCATTTTACCAGTGGCGGACGTCTCACTGGCGCTAGTATGCAAACCTATCTCTTGGAAAAAGTGCGCCTCGTGTCCCAGTCGAAAGGCGAACGGAATTATCACATTTTCTATGAAATGGCCGTCGGCGCCGCGCCAAGTGCACGGAAACGATGGTGTTTAGACCCACCCGCAGGTCCTCACATGCCTCCAGGGGACCATGGCGACGTGACTGCCGCAACACGTCAATTCTTGCATTATCGTTACTTGAATCAAAGCGAATGCTACGAACGGCGAGATCACGTCCAAGATGCCGCCATGTTTCAACGTGTAATGGATGCTATGGATATCGTTGGCTTTACATCGAGTGAACGCGAAGGGATTTTCGATCTCTTGGCGGCTCTAATGCACATTGGCAATTTATCGTTTGAGCACGATGAAAACAATGAGAGATTAGGCCAGGCCACGGGCTCCATCACGTCGGATCTGGCGCCAAGTTGCCTCTGGTCACGGGATGCCGCAGCAGCTCTTTTAGCCGTCGACGCCGCTAAATTAGAGAGTGCATTGAGTGTTCGTCGAATTCGAGCGGGTTCGGACTTTGTGAGCATGAAACTCTCGGCTGCGCAAGCAAATAATGCCCGTGATGCATTGGCGAAAGCCCTCTACGGTCGATTGTTTGATTGGATGGTCAAGAAGATTAATCACTTTCTCAAGATGGACGACAGTCAGAAAGCCAAAGGCGGGCTCCGATTCATTGGGATCCTTGACATTTTTGGCTTTGAAGTGTTTCCTAACAATTCATTTGAGCAATTGTGCATTAATTTCGCCAACGAGACGTTGCAGCAACAGTTTAATGACTATGTTTTCAAAGCCGAGCAACGCGAGTACGAAGCTCAAGGCGTGGACTGGAAATACATTGACTTTTGTGATAATCAAGACTGTGTCAACTTGATTTCACAACGTCCAGCAGGGATTCTCTCGTTGATTGATGAAGAGTGTGTGATTCCTAAAGGAAGTGACACGACGTTAGCATCCAAGCTCTATCGTGCTCATGGCAGTCACAAACGGTTTGAAGCATCGCGGATTCAACAAGTACGAGGTCGATTCACCATTGTTCACTATGCTGGCCACGTGGAATACTCGTCGGATGGTTTTTTGGAGAAAAACAAGGACGTGTTGCATCAAGAAGCAGTCGATATGCTTGCGTATTCGACACGAAAAGACAGTTTTACACGAACGTTATGTGAAGGTATTGGGGGACCGCGTGATGGTGGTGGTGCCAAGTCATCGCCGCGTCAACGATCGCAAAAGAATCGTGGCGCTAGTGTCGGTCTCCAGTTTAAAGAGCAATTAACCACGTTACTCGAGACGCTCAAGCAGACAAATCCACATTATGTACGGTGTTTGAAACCCAATGAACAATGCAAGGCAGGCATCTACGAGCGCGAACGGGTCTTGAATCAATTGCGCTGTAATGGTGTCATGGAAGCTGTTCGGGTGGCACGAGCGGGTTATCCTATCCGTTTACCTCACGATGAGTTTGTAGCACGGTATTTCAGCTTGCAACGGGCCAAGAATCCACTACTAGTGAAGAAACAAGTGACGTCCTTTGGGCTACCTGATCCCGAGCTGGACGAAGCCATGACTATCGCGAGTAGTGAAGCCAGAGACTTGTTGAAAGGCTTATTAGACGTGATGCCAAAGGAACATGACGCGAATCCACAAGGTGCGTGCGAACGACCGGATGAAAACGCGTTTGCCTCGACGTGTATTGCTGCAGGCATTCAAATGGGCTTGACGAAAATGTTTCTCAAGAAAGCAACGTATACATTCCTCGAAGACCTGCGTGCGCAACGTCTCCATCGTCATATTATCAAGATTTTCTATACTGTCTTGTGTGTAAGTGCACGGACGCGGTATCTAAACTACCTGCGTGCGATCACGACGTTACAGCGTCGATTTCGCTACAAGAAACACCAGCGCGTGCATCGGCAGCATCAACTGCTCGTGTATCGACGAAAAAAGGCACGCATTGTCGTCCAGTTTCTCCAAATGCTGGTCCAACGCAGGAAATTTCGACGCTTTACAAGCGTCGTCCGAATGTTGCAGTGTCGATTTCAATACCGTCGACGACAGCGTGGAAAGCGCGTCGAAGCGCGGAAACCCGCGGCTGCAGTGCGTCAATATCAAGACGTCACACAGGAAAGCCCCACGGCGTCGTCATCCGAATCATCATCATCATCATCGTCTCGATCCGTGACGTCTCATTCCAATGATATCGAAGGTTCGGGGATTTCTGACCTCTCGTCGGACTATTCCTCATCGGATAATCAAGTCTCGTATCCTCCTCCTTTTCCCAAGAACGATCTCAATACTGTGGATGAACAAAGCAGTCAATTATTACTACCACGGGCCTCGCATCGTGTCTCGAAAGCCACGGATTTGATTACCACGAGCCTACGAGCGTCCCGGATCGTCGGCACGACCGACTCGACCAGTCGTGACTCCAAGTCACTCCTTTCGTCGTCCCGCAAGTCATCGTTTCGCAACACGCGGTCATCTCGAGCCGTCGCGCTGCCTCGATTGGATTTGATTCAACATGCATCGTGGGTCAATGACGACGACCGGTTCAGTTGTCACATTTGTAACAAACGCTTTAGCATGTTTAAACGGAAACATCACTGTCGAGCCTGTGGCGAAGTGATTTGCAATAGCTGTTCCTTGTATCATCGGATCCAGACACGATCGATGCGTGTTTGTGTCTCGTGTGTGGCCTTCCATTCATTAGACAGCCCGACATCAGCAGGAAGCTCAACGGGTTTCTTGCGTCCTGGAGGCGATAGCGCTCATTCGTCTCACTCTAGTCGCAAAACATCGAATGGATCATCAGCTCCTGATCGGAATCGCAGTAGTACTCTCAGCAGTGGCGTCTGGCTCAATCCATGGCCAGAACCACCTTTTCCCGTCGACGAAGACGAGCGATTGAGTGTCTTACGGGAACTCAACATTCGAGAACTGGGATTGTCGGGGAAATTCAACATGTATTGCGAAGTCGCAGCCAAGACAATGAAGTGTCCAATTGCCTATGTGAGTATCATTGAAGACGAAGAGCAGCATCTGGTGGCCAATATTGGCATGGCCCATACGACGCTACCGCGGGAATTGTCCTTTTGTGCCCATACCATTTGCCAGCCAAGTGTCTTGGTGGTCCTTGATACGAAAAACGACGAGCGATTCCGGGACAATCCCATGGTCAAAGGCGAGAAAGGTACTGTCAAGATTCGATACTATGCAGGCGCAACGATCTTTTCACGGGACGGCCACGCACTTGGAACGGTGGCAGTCCTTGATACGAAACCGAGACGCGAAGCAGATCAAGAACATATCGGCATGCTGCAGCATTTGAGTTTCCTTGCAAGTGAAAAAATGACACAAAGCACTGTGCAAGGAGATAGCGATAGCGAATTTCTATAAACTCAAGCGACAAAAACGACTGCCCGGCTGTTTGGCTGTCCGGCTGTCCGTCTGTCTGTCTGTCCATGTGAACCACCACCAAGTTACAAGTCGCAACAACTTTTTAAGCATTTTGACACACAATCCGTTAGTATTTTTAAAAGTATTTTTCTTTCGTTTTGTGGTTCAACCATCCATGCTGATAGAAAGTACCTAAACCGATTGTATATCTTACGAAAACCTAACCGTTCTCCATTGACGTTCACTCTTGATTTTGTATATATTCTTCGCCCTCTATATCCCAACGGCGCAACGGCAAACCCAACTAGCGCGACGCCAGCACGACCTTGCGCCGTCCCCGATATGACACCTGCGACAGCCAACAGGCGGCCCAGTGCCTCGTCAGCGCGCATGGTTGGACGTCAGAGGAAGAGCGCCTCCAAGAGGAAGCGCGCTGCGCCTTCCTCTGACAAAGAGGAGAAGGAGGAGGACGACGTCAACGACGACGAAGAGGCTGAGGATGGCGACGCTAGTCAAGACAAGCCAAGTGAAGAGTAGAAGGATGAGGTTGGCTCCGTAGTGGGTCAGGAGCTCGACACTTGGGAAGACTTCTTCGACTTCTTCACGCAGTACGACAAGAACGCTTATCAGGTGAGTCGCTCGCGTCTGTTTCAATTGGTGGTCAGAAATGGAATCTCAAAAACTATGTTTGTGGGCTAGATTCATGTTCGGAACGGAGCGCAGCTCGCGTCCAAGCGCAACAAGAAACTCGAGCGATCGTCGCCTTATTGGGTAAGAAAGCCTGACGTCATCGTGAAGGTATTCGACTCGCTCCAACAATACGTCCAACAGCTGAAGCAGCACGTCAAACCCATCCTTGACGCGCTCTTACTGTCGCTCACAGTTGAGTTCAGCACCATTCAAAGTTTCCAAGGTGCGTTATGTGGGGACAATTGATTCACCGGCGATCCTCATGCTTCTGTCTTGTAGATATCCAATAGGTTAAGAGCTATAACTGTGGGGTGTTCTCCTTGATGTTCTTCGAGCTACAACTACATGATCTCTGCGGTGAAAAGTATGACGACGAGTTGGCGGCTACGTTCTTCCGCTATTGCTATCATGCTCACGCTCTTAACATGTAGTATGCGAAGAAGCGATCCAACAAAAAGTGAAGAATAAGGTGGACCACATATATCCGTTGATTGGTGGCGACGGGAACAACCATCAAGATGGGACCGTTTGATGGGTGGGACAGGCTGATTCCGTACACGATGAAAGGTGGTTGACAACGGGCTGTCGTAAGTGTGAGGGAATAAGAATATTACGCCTGGTCCCGGATATTAACGGACTAGCGAAATGTCACGCTCCGATCGGGATACTGGATGCTGGGTGGAGTTTACATGAATATGCAAGACTTGATCAACCGAGACAAACCTGATGTACAGCATCAATGACGGCGTAATATATCAGGAACAGCAGAATCCGGTCATTGGAATGAGTCATGGATGGTACATATTTTGAAGTTGACTAATGATATGGAAATCTCGGCCTGATCGTCCGAGTCACTTAACTCCGCCCTAGAATGTGAAAATCGGATACGGGACGAAGCCGGATATATGAAGTGGTGAGCCGTGCGAGCATTACTAAACTGGGGCAAGCGATAAGAGTTGATGGATCCATCCAGAATCAACGTAAGGAGGTCTGATCAGGTTCAATTTCAAGAGAAGTGTTGAGGCGGTGCGACCCTTGCGGTCCAACATGCAATGAAGGTCAAGGATACGGTCGAGTGAACTAAAACTGTCGATGTTCTGACGGCCCCGAGGTGTTTTGAGGTGATCTGGGACTGATCGCCCTGATCACGACCCTGTTCACTGTTCTGATCGCTGTGCTGATCATGACCCAAGCCGATCAGCCCCAAATCAGTTTCCAAGTATGAAGAGAGACGGAGTTTTCGGTTCAGAAGAGTTTGGTATGGGGCGAACAGTGTCTAGGAGACAGATCTCGAACTAGTTCCAGGCTGCCTTTCGAGGAATCAGGATGGTTGAAGACTGCCATTGAGTTTGACCGTAATCAGTCCAGAAGTGGTACGGATCAGGTTGAAGGTGCGACAAAGATGGGTAAGGTGGTACTGGCGCAACCGTGCGACGGAACGAACAGGATCGAAGTATGAGGTAGGTCACATGAGTTGGTGTACGGTACACTAGGTATAGGATATTGCATATATAATAACAGGATTGAATTTACCCCCTAAGCAAAGAGTCGCTCCGCCACGTGTCGCGGTCATTGGGAGCACAGGGTTAAATAGGCCCCTGTAGCACAACTTATTTCCCGGTTAAGACGCGCATAGACGCATTTGGGCATACCGGAAGGCCCCCGACGGGTTTGTTTTTAGGTGATCGAACCTCACCCTCAATGCACACGTGTTTGGAACACGTCTATAATATTGGAAAAGGTTTTGTGGAGATAACGTTTGTGGATTACTGTGGAAGATCGTGGTTTGATCGCGTTTTCTTGGTTTCGTTATATATCTCTCTCATTGGCTGGCCTGATCAGACGAGCTTTCTTGATCAGTGCCTAGATACTGATTAAGTATCGACCCCAACCCGTTCTCCGGTGAAGATTTCCACCCGAGGACACCCCCCGTCTCGAGAAGGTCATCCCCTCCGACCCGATCAAGATCATCGTTTTCGTCACCGAGTCCACCTAAGTGAGTGTAACCACCCCCGATCAACGGGTACACAAAGTGAGATGAAGATAAACATAGATCCTGACGCGCATGAAGACCGGCCAGATGACCGGGAGGATCAGATCAGTCACCATAATGGTGATTCATCTGATTCTGATGCTGATCAGGATCAACGGAGTACCCCCTCCGATAGTTGGTCGTCCGGGCCAGTGGGTATCCGGATTCCACCCAAGACTTCGGTCATGGATTTGAAAATCGGCTCCACCACAATGGTGCGCGTGCCCGGATCACTTGGTGACTCAGGATATCACCGTGATTCCTTTGATGATGAAAAAGATGTGAAAATCAAAGTGGAGGAAACCTTTTCGGGTGTATTGGAGGAAGGCGTATCGCCTCCGATGCTGTCCATTTCTAAAGGAAGCGATGATCGACCTGGTCTGGTGGAGTGCCAGGTCGAGATTAAAGATGAAATAACTCCCCACATGGCCCCGATCGGGGCCGATCTGGGTTATAGTAAAGTTGACTATAACCCAGGAAAGGATCGAGGTGCCAACCTTGATCCTATGCATAAGAAGAAAATGGAAAAAGACAGAAAAACATGGGGGCGGATCATTGTGATCCACCTAAAAAATATGTGAAACCTAAACCGAAGATCTTCGAGGAAGACGAAGAGAAGATCGAACCAGCCGAGAAGACCACTGTCCAAGATGTGGAACGACTGTTCTATCTTCGAGAGTTTCACAAGTTCCAGGCTACCAACCAAGTGATGAAGATCATTAAACCTAAGATCATCGGGAAGCTTGAAGGTCGAGCGACCCGGCCGGTGATCACAGGCAGTCAACTTGATCTGATCAGGAACCTCTTGGCGCAGATCGACGAGGTTGGCTTCACTACTGGTGCCTTCGACGCGAATTTGCTTTTCGATCTGGATCAAGAGACGATCAGAGAAGCTATGACAACTCTATATGATCACCTTGCCTCGTTACTAGGGGCGAACCCAGTGGTTCAGTCGCCGATCGCGGATCCTTCGCACCGATCACAGTTGGTTGAGTATCCTATGGATATTGAGTCGATATATCAATCGTCATCACAATCTGGAGCGGCCTCCACCGACTCCTCGGTTGGGATCACACGTATGACGTTGATCCCGAAAGGGATCAAGCAGATCGGCCCCAAGATTGAGTCGCAGAACAGGAAGAGGAAACCTGAACCTGGTAGAGTCGGATCGGACGATAGTTTTGAAGATGCTCAGGAGGTGCCACAGAACAATCCGACTCCCAGCACTGGTCATACCAACATGCCGGAGGTCCCAGAGCAATTAAAACCCATGTTCGCGATTATGATGAACCGATTTGCGAGTGAACAATATGGATTACCTCAGTACGCACCTGGGCAAGGACAACCATGGCGATCAGCATCAAATGTGGTGGAGCCGATTTCCAAATCCATGACCGAAGTCGTGGGTGGAATCCGGATACCCACTGGCCCGGACGACCAACTATCGGAGGGGGTACTCCGTCGATCCTAATCGCCATCAGAATCGGATGAATCACCATTATGATGACTGATACGATCCTCCCGGTCATCCGACCGGTCGTCATGTGCGATAGAATCCAAGCTTAACTTCATCTCACCTTGTGTACCCATTGATCGGGGGTGGTTACACTTAATCAGGTGGACTCGGTGACAAAAACGATGATCTTGATCAGGTCGGAGGGGATGACCTTCTCGAGACGGGGTGTCCTCGGGTGGGAATCTTCACCGGAGAACGAGTCATGGTCGATACTTAACTTCAGTATATAAGGCACTGATCGGAAAACTTCATCCGATCAGGCCAGCCAACAAGAACGAGAGACAACGAAAAACCAAGAAAAACGCGATCAAATCACGATCCTCCACAGTAATCCACAAACGTTATCTTCACAAAATCTTTCCAATAATAAACGTGTTCCAAATACGTGCGCGTGAGGGGGTGAGGGTTGAAAACCTAAACAAAAGCCGTCGGGGGTCTTCAGGTAAGCCAAAATGCGTCTAAGCCCTTCACACTACGAAAGCCCGTTGTCAACCGCCCTTCATAGTATGCAAAATTAGCCTGTCCCACCCATCAACTGTCCAATCTTGACGGGTGTTCCCATCGTCACCAATCAACGGTCATGTGTGGTCCACATTATCTCACCTTTTTTTGTCAGCTCGCTTCACCACAAACGGCTAAGCCAAATACGGGTATTGCGCCTGGTCCCCGATATTAATGGAATGGCGAAGGTCACGGTCTGATCGGGATATTGGATGTTAAGTGGAGTTCACGTGGACGGGCACGACTAGATCAACCGAGACAAACTGGAGATACGGCATCAATGGCGAAGTGATATATCAGGAACAGCAGAATCCAGTTATCGGGATGAGTTGTGAACGGTACAGATAAAATAAGCGTGATATGGAAATCCCGGCCCGGTCGGCCGAGTCACTTAGCTCCGCCCTAGAATACGAAGATCGGGTACAGGACAAAACTGGGTATATGGTGCGGCGAGCCGTACGAGCATTACAAAGCTGAGGCAAGCAGTGAGAGTTGATGGATCCATCCAGAATTAACGCAAGAAGGTCTGATCAGGTCCAACTTCACGAGAAATGCTGAGTCGGTGCGATCTTGACATCCCGACAGATGATGAAGGTCAAAAACATGGTCGAGTGAGCTGGCAAAGTCGGTGTGGTGGTAACCCGGAGGTGTTTTGAAGTGATCAGGGGCTGATTGCCCTGATCACTGCCCGATCACTCTGCCGATCGCTGTGCTGATCATGATCTGAACCGATCAGCCCCAGACCGGCTTCCAGGTGTGAGGAGAGATGGAGTTTGCAGTTAAGCCGGGTTGGATACGGGG
>MIQA02023384.1:0-15180 GCA_001887855.2 Sclerospora graminicola
AACCAATAACAGCAAGAGGGGACCTTGTTAGCCCTCTGCTGTGAACCAATGAAAGCGACTTGTGTCTAAGAAAGCGAAACGTATACTGGTTTATCCTATATCCAATACTCCCTTTTGTGTGAATAGCCCGGCTGACCAGTCGTGTGCCTTACCCGAAGTAGCCCGGTTAACTCCGATTTTTGTGTACCAACCCGGCCGGTACACCGAACCCAGCTGGTACCAGTCCGGCTGGTACATTGTACCCGGCTGACTCGGCCGGATAGCCATCCATCCGAGCCACTTAGCCCTGGGCGCTAGCAATTCCTTGGCGGCTTCTCATCCGATCCGGGTGCCTCCTTCATCCACTAGAACACTCGTCTCCCTTCAGGCTCCTTTAACTTATACCTTCCAAACAATCCGCCACCAATCCGCCCCTCGGCCGTCCAACGTCCGCGGTCGTCCCGTCCGCTTAGCCCGCTAGCCCAACTGTCCTTGCCTTCTATCACGTTCGTCCGGCCTGATTCCAAGCCTGGCGCCGTCCGGCCGCTTGAGGTATGCTCGGCGGCTCTCAGATCGCGTTCTCTATTGGCCAGTCCAGGCATCCAATCAGATGAGAGCATCCATCATCATTAGTCCGTTTAATTCTGGAACACTTCACCACATGAACACACCCACCTGATTGGTGGAAATGTTGGCCCTAGCTGCATGCCCGGACCGGCCGACATGGGACGTAGTGTAGTGGCCACTGGATGTATTCTCTGGCGGCAAAAGGTTGCCAGGCACGGAGTCGAGCCAGGAGGACGTGATATGAAGGGACTTGTACCCGGGCTAGCTGGGGGTAGATCGGATGGCTGTCGATGGTGGATAACTGAGGAGCGGATGGTCTGAAGGCTGAAGACGGCTTAACATTGCGGAAGACAGATGAGGCGCCAGGATCGGACGTGGAGCTGCCAAGGAAGTGCTAACGCCAGCGGTTCAGTGAGCTTAGATGGATGACCATCCGGCCTGGGTTTGGTGTACCGGCTGGGTTTGGTGTACCGGCTGGGCTGGTACCGGCTGGGTTTGGTGTACCGGCTGGGTTGGTACCGGCTGAGTTTGGTGTACCGACTGGGATGGTACACAAAAGAGCATTTAACTGGACCACTTCAGGTAAGACACATAACTGTCCAGCCGGGCTATTTGGGGTAGGTTACACAATAGGGAGTATTGGTAATAGGGATAAAAATCACTATACGCTTCGCTTTCTTAGACGCAAGTCTGAGTTGGAATTGTGGTGTAGCCGCTCTCAGAAATTCTTCCTGAGATGCGAAATCCACGGGGGGGACAGATGACTGACTGTCGGAGGGGTTACTCCGTCCATCCGAGTCATGATCCGATCCAGCATCCGGCCGGCTGGATCGGTCACTTCCATTACCTTGGTCGTGACGACTTGGATGATCTATGTTCGAAAAACTCACCTTGTGTACCCATCAGCACTGGCGGTTGCGCTCTCTTGCTAGCCCCTTGGGCGAAAAGTGAAAAGTCCGTCCAATAGGGAGACGAGGGTTAGGACTAGGGCTAGCTCCGGGCGGAAATCTTCAATGGGAAGCTCGATTGGCAATATACTTGAAGTCTGTACACTGCGGGGGCTGGACCGAGAATAATCGATAGGCCGGCTAAACCAATGACAATAAAGGGGTAAATCCAAACGTGTACGTAATAGGGAATCTAATTGTAACTCCACAATCTTCCACAGTAGACCAATACGTTACCACACTTTCCAATACTAGATATAACCGTGTTCAAAACACGGGCACAGCATGAGTAAGGACTACTAATACAAATAGATCTATCATCCGTTTATGTTCAACATGTGATAGGTCTGGTAGCTGCAGACCTGATTTCTTCTTAATTGGCTGTTTTCTTTTTGGTTTCTTAAATACTAACCGAAAAGTTGCTGAGTTATATCCAACCATGTTTGTAGCCGGGGCATCGGTTGGGCCGCATCACTCAATGCAAGGTGTAATGCTCTAGCCAAATTTCCGGAGTATTCGATTTGATAGTTTTGGCCACACTCTCTAGAGGAGGTATCGGAGGGTTTCATTCGACGTATTTGTCAGAGGACAACGATCTGTCCCCGCACACATGTCCGATCCTACAGGAAAAGCAACATTATTAGAACATGAGTTATATTCAGCCTACAACATAAGTCTTGAGAGAGACGGACGTGTTCGTCTCATCTCTCACTTCTTGATTTCCAAGTGCCCCAACCAGTCAGTCTTCCCGAGGGCCGGTTATCGGCCCCGAACGTACCTGTTCAGCCTTACACCTCATTACTTAGTGACTAACAACACTGGACGTACCTTCTTAGTGGCCGCGACTCCTACGCAGGGAACTCCCGTAATCACACGTACGACTGCGACTCCCGTGGAGCGCTTCGACTGACGTGTCGAAGCGCCTCCCAACTAACAGTATTATTACCTATGACTGTGAAGGATCACCGCCTTGTCAGAATCCCCCGTATTATTTTCACTTTCCTGCGACTCAGGAATAATCTCGCCAAAAGCAGTGGGGGTTTCCCCCATTCTTTGACTTAGCCTAGAGTTTCTCCACCGTCGTGCTTATCGGGGGGGTTGTCTCGTCTTCTGGGTCGGTTACCCTTGAAGGTGTGAACGCTTACTCGTGAACTTAAAGTGTTCTTGTCGTGCAAGTGCTTGGTTGAGGGGGTCTAGCGTGACAAAATCGGGACTGTCTCTGCACATATAAATGCCACTAATCCTCTTGTGTGTTTTTATTCTTCAAAGAGTACAAGGAGTAATGCTTCTTTATTAGATAAGAAAGGTACTTTTATAAAAGGGTAAATGTACTGAGACAAGCCATTTACTCCAACAAAGGGAAAAGCTATTTCCCCTTTTATAAAATGACTTCTTTCTCCCTAATTTATAGCATTAACGCATTTGAGACGCTCGGCATCATGTCGTCTTCGCAGCTTAATGGGCATTCAGTGCACTGCGGTAAAAAAACAGACCAGCAAAGAGGTCTATGTACAATTCCTGTCTACATTATAGAGTCGCATCTAAAAGAATAGCTTTAGGTTTCGGTCCTTTTCTGTGAGCTCACAAAGAGCATTCTTCAGCCAATTTGCGCCCGGCGCTGACGCGTCTTACCGATCAGATTTATCTATGATTCCATACTGCAACGATGCGCGTTTGATGAGACGGCAGGCAGTCGAGGCACTTGTCACGAGTTTGTGAGACAATCGACGCTGATGATGATGTACATGTATTCCACTTCTTTCGCGTGCTCGTCATTCCGGATATCTGCCACATCCAGCTGCTGCAGCCGAAACTGCAACTGTGGTTGACACGAAGCATACCTAACAACTTCGAGGATCTGACTTTATAATATGTAATATCTGGCGGTTATACATGTCTGTCGTAAAGAACATGACCATACAGTAGAGTTAACAACTACTCCAACACGAGCCCGATCTTTTGCCGCCACCACACTCCCAATGCGCTCTTTTTACAGCGCGACGCACTCAGTGGAAATAGGTAAACAAGCTTTTTAATGCATCAGAATACATAGATCAGAGAGAGAGATTCAGACCACACCATTATCAACTAATGAGAAAAGTAGAATTTACGCCGATACATATGTTTTTACATATCTTCGTTTTGGGATGAACGTGTCGCGATTAATATCATTTGCATTACGCAGTCTTGAAATACAGGTAGATTTTCCTGTAATAGGAACATCTAGGGTGTCGGACTTCATAATGATATTGGTGTATCGCGCAAAAGGCATGCACCTCCGTTCATAACTCGAAGCTTTTTTGGATGAGGTGGGAGAGGCACCTCTTCGTGTTACGTTGTAATGATAAAGGGGCATATAGAATTATTTTTGGGGTCATAGGATTTCTCTGATCCTTCAAATCTTTAGTATCATAGTTTTGGCCAGTTGTTCGCCTGCATCTGTTTTCCAAATGAGTCAGATTTTTTCGCTCCGGAAAGACGATCATAATAGATGAATGCAACTTTGTGTTCGTGTTAACCGTTCAAGAAATGAGACCTCGAGCTGTTTCTATCAACTGAGCGGACAAGCCGACCCTTTTATCATAGAGCAGCCAGCTCTAGAAAAGGCTTTCGTCACCTGCACTTGCAAAGAGCCGCACGATATGCCGTTGCAAATCCTGTGTGGCTAACGGTTTACGACTAGGAATGAAAGCAACATTACCTTAAGTTCAAGTCGATCTAAGCACCACCTCAACCCTTCAATCGACCTCAAGAGAGCAGCTATCGAAAACGTGTACCACGCGGATGCTTCTGACACCTGGGTGTGATTGGCGACCACTGGTCGCAGCTGTGTCGTCGCTTATGACGTACAGTATGTGCGTTATCCACATCAGCACACACAAGTGTCCGCTCTGCTCGCAATCAAGTACTAGCTCCAGACGAGGCGTGATCAAAGCTGTCTCGCATTTACATCTACATGTACACGATCGTGTGAGTCAGACCGTTTGCTACGCCCGTGAACGGCATATGGCGGCACAACCTGCCTGCTCTGGGATCGGAATTGGGTCCGTCCACAAATGACCTCTCTTTGTTCTAAGTTTCTCTCGGCTCGCTCACAACCAAACTCGCAGAGTATCAGCCACTGGCGCAACTCTCCTTTGTATTTGTACTACCCATCCTATCATTGCAGTCATTTTTCTCAAACACGCTAATAGTATGTTCACCGACTCGATGGTTCATGGTTTCATGCACCACCGCGCGCAATTTACGTACCACCCGCCGGTCTTTGAGCCCAAGAAGCTCTTGTTGGCTCTGCCGACCCCAAGGTCGAATATTACCAATATTACCTCCACGATGTCCAACGAAGCGTCCTCTGTCTCCGCATCGGTGCTACGCGAGCGCATGAGTTTAAGTTTCATTACGAATCCGGACCCCGTAAACTACGGCCCTGTCCTGAACGTCTCACGCACCGGAGACGCAATTTGCTCGAAGAAGAACTGCTACCGCTCCTCTAATAGTCTTTTTGGAGCCTTCTGCGAGTTTCACAAGCCAAGTCGGCTCTGCAAAGTGCCCGAATGCCGTAAGTGCGCCAAGACTGGGGGGTTTTGCATCTCGCACGGTGGAGGCCGGCGGTGTCGCCACGAAGGGTGCATAAAGAGCGCCAAGGAAGGTGGCTATTGTATTGCTCACGGAGGTGGCAAGCGCTGCCGTGAAGAAAGCTGCTCCAAGTCCGCACTGGCCGGTGGATTGTGCTCTGCACATGGAGGCGGCAAGCGCTGCAGCGCGCCATCGTGCTCCAAAACAGCACTCAAAGGCGGTCTTTGTATTGCTCACGGCGGAGGCAGGAGATGTGAAGTTAATGGGTGCTCCAAGAGTGCCGTTGGCGGTCACCTTTGCGTTTCACATGGTGGTGGTCGCCGCTGCCGAGAAGCTGGCTGCAATAAAGGAGCCGTTCGTCGCGGTGTGTGCATTCGCCATGGAGCACGGCAAGACTGAAGACATTCCTTCCACTATGTTATTATCGCATTTAGATAGAGGAGGGCAGGTATGCTTAGGGGCCAAATTCCTCATGTAGTAAATACTGTAAACTCGGATGTCTCCGCAAGAGAGTTTAACATCAACGTAGCACTGTATGACTCACAACTCCTTTTTCACCCAGAGAATTCGGTCGCATCTATGAAGAGACAGTAATACGGTGCGGGTATAGGGGTGCGTTCACTGAATTGGTCTCCGTAATAATACGCGTTTTTTTGCCGCACATCTGGACATTCTCATCCGACTTAATGAATCCATTTGTAGAGCGGCTGAAATTACGGAGTGGGCTATGCCGTCGCCAGGAGTCAACTAACTAGGACAACCGAATGACACGCGCAAAAAAAATCGCCACCAGAGAATCTTATTTAGGCGTAAAAAGCACTATAATGGATAAAAACCCACGATGTTTAGTGATTGGTCGCTAAATCGCAGTCTATTTGCTACTACTTCGAAGTACAGTGTAGAGCGCGCATAAAACAGACCAATATTTTATAACCTTGGAAAAATAATTGCATTATGTTTTTTAGGTAATATTGAAGTTCATGTAAATCTTTTGTGTACGGTGAAGCCCTCTAAAATCTGTTCGAGGGTGGACCGTTCTTATGGACTCTACATTGTTTTAAGTTTAAGCGTAAGTTTTTATAGCAGTCTACCGTAAAACACTCGATCCAGTACGGTACTCGTTTCCCTAACCCACTAAAGGATTGTATCTATGAGTGTACTGTCCATTGATTGGCTAAATCTCTAGGCAAAAGTTAATATCAGGCGACATGTAACTTGTGTTTTACGGTATGAGCCAGTTACCAGTAGTAAGTGATAAAATAGCTACCTGTGTATGTCCTAATCCTTGAGACTATTCGCTGCTCTGGATCTTCAACAAGTCTAGACGGGTTGGCCTCCAAGTATCCTAAGAAGTATCTTCTCGCTAACGAAAGCGGTGCTGGGTAAATGTTAGAAACGCACTGGATACATGACTGCAGACGCAGACCTTCCTCACTTGTTGATGGTTGTCGTTGCTCAAGGGCAGTGCTTAGCATTATGTGAGCCCTTCCTTTGGTCCCCAGGAAATTAATAGCTTCCTGGGGTCCGTAATTTTCTGGTTGCTGTGAACATCGCCACACTTCTGTTGTCCTGAAAACTGGCGCGATGCCGGCGCTCTATATGACCTGGGCAGAGTCACCGACGCCGTTATAACGGCAGCCGGTAGACTCACTTGTCCTTGTTGACCATGTTGGCACAGTGCCTCGCTCTTGGAGGGGGGATCCTGGCCCCGCCCCGGAACTTCCGTCCTTACGATTCGGCGTTGCCCAAATGGTGGACACCACCACACCACCGTTGTCGTCAAAACTGGCCCGATGGGAGCACAGACCTGTTTGTCCTGGGCAGAGTCCACCGCCTCACTTTTAGCTGCGGACGGTGAACTCGCTTGCCAGGGCCCCGTGCCCAGGCCGTTCGTCCGTGTGATTCTGTCACTCCTTCTTTCCGTCCGGACCCTCCTCATCCTTGTTGGGTGAGGGCTTGACGGCGAATTCGAAACTGCTTCGAAGTATTAATACATGTACCTCCAAGCAGCATAGGTTTAAATGCATAAGTTTTTAATCAAATTTGGAATTAAACCTTAAATTCAATGCGCTGGCAGAAGTAGGCTTTGGGGCATACCTAACGGGTCATGGGTCCCTAGGAATTCATGGGTTTTCATTGGTTAGTTCAGAAAAGGGGTTGGGGTACCGTGTCCCGTGATCCGAAAATGGGGTCATGACCCCACCGGAGTCTAAATTGTTAATGACAACGTATACATTCTTTCCGGTCACTTGCCGGTGTCGTTTTAGAGCTATTCTTTGCGCAAGATCCAATTACAACTTTTTGCTGTCAATGATGCGCGTCAGAAATGAGATGGCGTAAATAAAAGTGGTGCATACTGAGGACCACTACGAGTCAAGTTGGCAAACTGCAATCACACGATAGTTACATACATGAAATACAAACT
This sequence comes from Sclerospora graminicola, assembly GCA_001887855.2. Taxonomy (NCBI): domain Eukaryota; phylum Oomycota; class Peronosporomycetes; order Peronosporales; family Peronosporaceae; genus Sclerospora; species Sclerospora graminicola. Next base: position 7,495 of record MIQA02023384.1, read on the forward strand.
TTTATATCGACCAAATGATCCACGGCTTAACAATTGAAGACCAGACAGAGGTTGTACGAGACGAATTTAACACTCTTCATGTTGGAGCTGTCTTTTGTTTGGACCTTTCTACACCAATGGGTCATAACCCTTTTAGGAACGCATTTGAAAACCACACCTAGTATCAAAACATATGGTCCGTGACCTGAGTATTATGACCCCGTAGGGAATGCCCCTTTAATTGTTGAGTCATCAGATATCAGAATTTCAACCTCGAAAATTTTCAAGACTGATCTTGTCGGTCGACTGTTGAACGCCATTGGTAGCCAATAATACAGAAAGCAATAATTAAATAGAATTCTGTAAAATTGGTTCATTTTTTTCTTTTTAAGTCAAGCTTCGTGTGGGCTGTGCAAACTGCACCATCCAGGTTTTTTTTCAGTTTTTTCAAACCTACTTTCCGGTTCGAAACAATATAGGTTTTACCAGCTCTGCCTCCGAGGCATCCTCTGTTTGTAGGAAAATATACATTTGCTTACTTTAGCCTGCTGACAACCGGTTAGTGCTGGAGGTGGGTGTGTACGCGGGTATACGTAGTGTAGTATACTGGTGTGTTAGTAACAATATACTAGAAAGTAGAGAGTCGCTTTAAAAGTGTATAATGTAATGTTAAAAAGAAATTTAATCTGAACTTTCTTAACATGAATTTTGTGTAAAGTACGCTCCTGTAATTTGGAATTTCATCCTTTTTACGTAATGCTAAAAAGAAATTTAATCTGAACTTGCTTAACATGAATTTTGTGTAAAGTACGCCACAGTAATTTGGAATTCCATCCTTTTCACCATCATCGAAAGGCACGTCTAAATTCTAACACTACTTCCAAAAGTACCGCGGCCGCTACTTGCACACACACATTATGCAGATTTCCATATCCATCGTCATATAGCTTCCAAAAGACCGTTGACGACTAATAACCCTTTACTTTAAACCAATTTGTCACGTAAGTCCTTCATCCTCGATGCATCCAGTGTCTTGGTCAACAAATCGGCCACCATGTGCTGGCTCGCAACATCTTCGGGCTGCACTTTACCTTTCTTCGTAAAATCTTTTAAGAACTTAAGAATAACATCAATATATTTAGTTTTTGTAGCGTTCGCTACGTTCTGCAACTGCTTTATGGCCCCCAGATATTCGATTTTCAGTACAATCGGCGCCTTGGCCTTCATTCCAATCTCCTCGAAAAGCTCTTTGATTCCCAACGCTTCCCTTCTGCCGACTGCCGGTGCCACAAATTCTGCCTCAGCTGTTGCCACGGGAGTTTGTTTTTTGCAATTCCACACAATTATCATTCTATTTGCATTAAATTACCACCGCGCTCACGCTTTTTCGATCTTCCTTGTCAGCCACAAAGTCCGCGTCCGTGTAGCTGGTTATGCGCACGGGCATTGGCAGGTTTTCATCATGCTTTACTAACAGTTTTCAACTCCTTTTGTGCCTTTCAAATATATGGTAATTCGTTTCGCAATCTTGAAATTTGGGAGCGTCGGCGCATGTGTGTGCCTTTCACGCGGTGAACCGCAAAAGAGATATCCGTTCGCGTACATCTGGATATCCAAAGCAGACTGCCCATAATGGATTGAGAATTTTTAAGTGTGGGTCCACCTGTCATAGAACGATCAGGCAGCAATTCATCCAAAGCCTTTGACATTTCCACCTCGGCGATTGGCGTCCTTACGCTGTTAGCCTCGGTCAGTCCATGCTTTTCCAACATTTCGATTATCGTAAAGTCTTGGTCGATCATATAACCCTTACTTGGACCTCCTTCGATCCTCATGCCTAGGAAGCTTCCTAGGTCTTTCAATTCCAAAACCTGCAATTTCATGAAAAATCATCAACCAAACTTTCTTTTGTACCAGGCACCAACAGATCGTCAGCATAGACTCCAATCAATATGGTTCCATCTCGGTTTTCATGCGCGAAAACGCATGTGTACTAGCTAAGGAATAGAATCTTTACTATTGTTCATCTATAGCGAGTAAAAAGAGTGTAGCAAGCAATTCGTTGGCATCCATGATTAATGTTGTCCAGTCTCTATAACAGGCAATTTTCACTCCTGCAAGAAAAGCCAGACAATTCCGATGTATGGCACTTTCATGCGATGACATAACTTCTCCGATTCAGAGCAATCAGATCCGTCACCACACTTTCTCGACCGCATGATGTACCGCAAATGATCTGTTCCAACGTCGCGTTCGGCACCCAACATCAGCGACGAAATCGAACCGTTTGGCCAAGAGACTAGGAACTTACAGGATGTGCATCATTAACGCATTTGAGTCGATGTAAGGTGTCAATGCAGGATCCGCTGTATCGCATGAGGTGTCAGGCCGCCGGGTACGTGCGACCTGATATATCATGTACCCGGGTTAGGGTTACACAAAAAGAATTTATATTGTATAAAAGCAATGACGTCATTAAGTATACACAGCAGAATATAGATTAGATAGACAATGACGTCACAGTCTGACGTCATTAGATGACGTCACCATAAGGCTTCTAGAACGATAGGCTTAGAGGTAGCTAAGAGTAGCGAACTAAGGACCTAAAATGTCAGTTTTTAATTTACCAAGTTAAGCTCAAGCCCCACATCTGGTAGCACTTGTTGGTCCCCAAACCACCGCCGCCTGCAGCACCGCCGTCCTTGCCGTGCTTGCCGTTTCCGCCGTACCTGCCGTTCCTGCAGTACCGCCGTTCCCGCCGTGCTTGCCGTCCCCGCAGCACCGCCGTCCTCGCCGTGCTTGCCGTCCCCGCAGCACCGCCGTCCTCGCCGTACTTGCCGCTCCTGCAGTACCGCCGTTTCCGCCGTGCTTGACGTCCCTGCAGCACCGCCGTCCTCGCCGTTCTTGCCGTCCCTGCAGCACCGCCGACCTCGCCGTGCTTGCCGTCCTCGCAGCACCGCCGCCGCTCAAGAGCAGTGATTAGAAGAATCCATTCGTAAGTCCCAAGCTTTTGTGAGGGCAGGGACTTCTATTCATTGGCTGTAAATCCTACCGGGCCAATAGTACTGCCCCCGTTATCAAAAACGTTGTCTTAATTGGCCTTAAATCGTCTCGTTTCGGTAATAAGTCAGTTTGGTTAACGGAAGGTTAGCACTTCGGTTCAAGACCCGTCAGTCGCGTAAGCAACCCGCACAAGAGCGAAACCGCCCGAGTCCTTTATTCTGGACCGCCAGGGTACAGAGTTGTACCATCCCGTCAACAACCGACCGCCAAGTCGAAAACGTCCTTGAAACCCGGACCAAGGGTTGTCAAGAGAAGCATCCTAGAAAAGAAGAAGAGTCCAGATCAATCACCTACCTGTAACTAAAGGTTAATATCACTTAATCAGTTAATAACTGCATTAGTTTATAATGTCCACCCCGATGACTTCCGATCAGCATGCACAGCTGCTGCTCTCTATGGTTGCGACTATGGAGAGACAAGCGCAGTTACTCGAAGAACTTCACAAGTCCCGACAGCTATCGGAAATCAAGCTAGAGGGTGTGAAGCTTCCAACGTATGGAGGTAGATTGGACGAATCATTCCAACTCTACAAGGAGCAAGTGGAGCAGTACTTCTTCGCAAGAGGAGTGGACTGGAAAAGCCGAGAGCTTTCACAAAGAATACTTGCCGTCTTAGGTGGAACACTGAAGCAAGGAGCTGCTCAGTGGTATGTGATGCAAAAACAGTACATCACAAACGTGGACGATTTCTTCAGCAAAGTCGAACGTGAATTCGTTCCTGCTGACTTACAAGAGCGCCTACGCGAAGATATGAACAATCTGAGAGAGCGCGATTGCAAAGATCTCCCTGATTATGTGAGCAAGTTTCGACACATAGTCACGCAAGTCCGTGAAATGAGCGAGCTGGACCAGATCATGTACTTCCTACGTGGACTTACAGGTCGTACGCGAGAGGAGGTTCAATACCGTCGCTGTACAACACTGTCCGAAGCTATTACGGTTGCGTTGGACTTTGACCGCTCTCATCCGCAGCGATACTCCCGAGGAAACTCGCACGATAGACCAAGGTATAGGTCGTACGAAAACAGTAGTCGATATCGATCGAACAATGGTCCAGAACCCATGGACATTAGCAACGTGCAGATTCCGTCTCGCGACGAATGCCGCCGCCGAAATTTGTGCTTTAAGTGCGGTAGACCGAATCACCGCTCCGCACAGTGTAATAATCAAGGAACACGTAATGATAGAGGAAATAATCGTTCCGGCAGGAGTAATCAGAGGCATACAACTCGTCAGCATGTCAACAATATGGACAGCCGTGATGAGGAACAGGAAACAGTTGTTTACGATCGTGTCACGATCAATGCCGTGAAGGTCCAACAGAAGGCCAAGAGAGAACCTATTACCTTAGAGTCAAGCAGCTCTAGTTTGGACGTGCCAGCGCAGAGTCGACTACTAGTTCGTAATGGTGTCATTGGAGACAAATCAGTCAAGATTTTAATCGACTCTGGCGCGTCAACAAACCTAATCAAACCCGGTTTGGCAACAAAAGTGCTAAGCGCACAAAAGGTGCAAGCACGTCGTTCTGATGGAACGTGGACATCGAGTCAGCCCACAAAGAGAGTGGAAGATACCATTCGTATCGAAGGTATGGAGTTCCCAAAGATGCAGTTCACGGAATGGGACCTACCGGATACACATGACGTGATATTTGGTCAACCATGGTTCACCAAGTATAATCCGCAGATTGATTGGCGTACGCAACAGATTGAAGTTGCAGACAACACGAAGTTCGAAGACGTAGATGGTCCGACGTTCCAAGAGAAGCTAAAAATTGGAGCCTATGATGAGATATATCACTTGAAAGTGACAAACGTTGAACAATCGGACATACCGCAGGAGTTGAAGCCTGTTCTGGACGAATACAAGGACGTATTTCCAGAACAACTCCCGAATGAAATGCCTCCAACGCGATCAGTTAACTTCGAGTTGCAAATGAAGCCTGATGCGGTTCCGAGCTCCCGTGCTCCCTTCCGTCTTTCGAAGGTCGAGCAGGACGCCCTGCAACAATTTGTAGAAGAGAATATACGGAAAGGATGGATTGAAGTATCCAATTCTCCCTGGGTCTCTAATATTTTTGGGATTCCAAAGAAAGATCCGACAACCGGAAAGTTCCCGAAACGCGCCGAATGGCTACGAAGCGGAAATTCGAAGATCCCCATTCGATGGGTGATTGACTACCGCTATGTCAATAGCATGTCAGTCGTGGCAAAAATTCCTTTGCCATTGATCGAAGAACTGTTCGACCGCATGGTTGGATGCAAGTATTTCTCGCTTCTCGATCTTGCACAAGGATATCATCAAATGGTAGTGTTACCATCAAGTCGACCGTATACGGCTTTCCGAACCCAAAAAGAAACGTATCAATGGTGTGTTGCACCCATGGGTTTATCAGGAATGCCTGGTGTCTGGTCACGTCTTATGCGAACGTTGTTCGATAAGCTAGGAACATTTGTTGTCGTGTATCTTGACGACATATGTATTTTCTCCCGTACAATGGAGAACCACGTTAGTCACGTTCGCGCGGTATGCGAAGTGTTGCGCAAGGAGAAACTTTACGCTCGACTCTCTAAATGTGCATTTGGTCGCACGGAAATCGCATTCTTGGGGCACATGGTTTCCGAAGATGGTCTGTGCGTCGACCCAAAGAAGACAGATGCTATCGCAACGTTCCAAGCTCCCAATATGTCGCACGTATTTCATGACTGCACTGATGACTGCAATCAAGACTTCAATCTTTTGGATAGACACATGGTTAACTCTGCCCTCATTCAAAACATTCCGATGGATGTCTCCCATCTATTACTCGACGATGTGGAGTTGCGGGGGGAGAGTCGTCCGATAGGGGTCGCTCAGGAGCAAATCCACAACGCCGAGTTTCACGTTGTGCGCGCACATCTCAGCGACGAAGTGCGAAAAGCGATTCAGCAAGGATATCGCAAAGACAAGTTTTTTAAAAACATTTGGAATACCAAACAGTCGAATGACAACTTCATAATCGACAAAGGCCTTATATACCTGAAACAAGATAATGCAATGCAACAAATATGCATTCCAGACATGCCGGAATTAAAGACAAAGATTTTATACGAGTTTCATGACGCAGCTACAGCAGCACATCCTGGAGTGCGCAGAACTTACATGAAGTTGAAGCAATGGTACTACTGGCCGAAGATACTTGAGACAGTACAAAAGTACGTCGAGACATGTGAAACATGTGCTCGATGGAAGTCAAACAGCCAGCGAAAGAAAGGATTAATGATTCCTATCCCCATTCCGGAGGAATGCTGGGAAGTAGTGTCAATGGACTTTATTACTGGACTTCCCGTGTCGGAAGGGTATGACGCTATTTGCGTCATCGTAGACAAGTTGTCAAAAAGACCGATTTATGCACCAACGCATACGACGGCAGATTCGAAAGACACCGCAAAGTTATTTTTCGACGCCGTAGTCCGTCATCACGGACTGCCGAAGGTTATTATCAGCGATAGAGATCCGAAGTTCACAGCAAACTTCTGGAAGTGTCTCATGAATATAATGGGTGTCAAACTAAGCATGACGACCGCTCATAGGGCGCAAGCAGATGGGCAAGCAGAACGCCAGAACTTGGTTTTAGAAGACGCTTTACGCTGTCTGGTATCATACAGTGGAGAGAATTGGGCCAAGCTACTTGGTACTGTAGAATACGCGCACGCCACCTCAGTGAACGCGTCTACTAAGCTCACCCCGTTTGAGATCGATACCGGAAGAAAAGTATCCAATCTGATTTCTCACGAATACAGAGACTACGATGGTCTGGATCCACAACCCATCTCAGAGTTCGCCTCGAAGTTCGCCAAAGATCGTCAAGATCTAGTGCGTAAGACACGAGAAAATCTAGAACAAGCCCAGGAAAGGCAAAAGAAGTATTACGATTCAAAAAGAACAAGCTTCACCTTTAACGTCGGTGACTTAGTTCTGCTGGATACCAAGAACCTACCACTCAAGACAGTTAACTCTCACACAGAGTTGAAGAAAGCGAAGCTCGCGGCCAAAAAAGTTGGACCGTTTGAGATAGTCAAAATGATTAACCCGAATGTAGCTAAATTGAAGCTACCGCGAAATATGAAGAAATTACACTCATCTTTCAACGTCGACCTACTCTCACCATACAAGCCGAATGTCTCTGAGTTTGCGGGACGACCAATTCCGAAGGCATCACCAGTTATCCTAGAGTCGGACACAGGAGAAGAACTACACATTGTGGAAAAGCTGCTTCGTAGTCGTCAGCGCAGCCGCCAAAAAGAATGGCTAGTAAAATGGCATGGCCTCCCGGAGTGTGATAGTACTTGGGAGCGCGAGAAAACTATTCGCCACGTTTCGCATTGGCATCGCCTAGTACAGGACTTTCGAGACCGCCAACGCGAAGTCAAGTCCGGGGAGATGTCAGGCCGCCGGGTACGTGCGACCTGATATATCATGTACCCGGGTTAGGGTTACACAAAAAGAATTTATATTGTATAAAAGCAATGACGTCATTAAGTATACACAGCAGAATAAAGATTAGATAGACAATGACGTCACAGTCTGACGTCATTAGATGACGTCACCGTAAGGCTTCTAGAACGATAGGCTTAGAGGTAGCTAAGAGTAGCGAACTAAGGAC